>JAOBAT010012537.1:0-10161 GCA_026413305.1 Hydrozoanthus tunicans | reverse complement strand
ATTACCATAGATTATTATAGACAATTTATATTTTGTAAAAGTTACTTAATTCAGCCTTCGGGCTGCGATGTAATTTTGAATAAACCATCCATCTATCCATCTATCTAACATACATGCTTTGACTGTATATGGAAAACAGCCGCGAAAACATAAAACCAGAGCCGTGTTTACATTTTTTGTCTCCCGAAAAAGTTCAAAACAATGGCGGAAAACTCTAGATTTTTTGAGTTCCTCATCCACAAACCAGTGCAGTTGTTCCAAAAGAGGAAATCTCCAACAGTTTAACAAGACCCGTAGACAGGCCAGTGGTTGTGCAATTGCCTATATGCCATTCGTCAAGTTGCATACGATTTTTCCTAACACTTATTCACTCATTTTTTAAAATATATTTTGTTTAATTAACTACTGTGTTTTGTCTGCAGGTCCGTTCGGTTGTTGCATACGGAGATGGGAGCTGAAAAAGGAAGCTGTTAGGTTTCATGACAAAATCCTGCGTCCTCCCTCGCAAAACCCGACTCCAATGACATATGTGAGTTAAACCATAAAGTAAAGCGGGTGTAATAATTAGAAACACTGTTAATGTATAACGTTTTATTTCAAGCCCATCACAAACCTTTGCGATAGCTTTTTCGATGCAAGCAATCAAAATTGCATCATATCGCCCCTGTGATTGCTCCGTGTGCAATCCATAGGACTTCAACGCAATTTCCAACTCATGCAACAATAGTTGCATGGATCAAACATGTTTGATATTTTTCCCCACGTTGTTGCAGTTCGTCAAAGGAAATACCCTCATCTTTCGCAAAAATGTGCCGCGAGTGCGTTGAAAATTTTTAAACCACCAATGACAGAATAGGTTTTAAGCACTTGACATAGAGTTAATGCTCAAATTACAACGGTAGAAAATGATTGAACCTTGTCATATCTCTATAGAGATGGGCGATTGCTATGACGTATGTGAATGGTGGTCACGCGACGAACATTTCCCTTGCAAAACTGCCTTCACCTACAGTTGATGTACACAACGTCCCGGGTCTTACCTACCCGTTGGCTGCACTTGTTGTCAGCTATAATGATGACAAGATTGACATCATTGGCACGTGAGTGACAAACTCCTTCTTACCTAACTATGTAGTTTGTGTGTTAAGGAGAAGATAGCTTTTCAACAAACTTTCAGAAAGTGCCAGGCCCTTCTTCTGCACAGACTAATAGTTCAGTTTTTTTATTAGTCGCCTGAACTTTTTAGGCGTCGTTTTTTTGCTCTTCTTTAAAGGTTCTGTTTGTTCATGTTAGAAGTTGACAGTTTGAACGATGTTGTCCAGCTTTGACTTTAAAGAAGTTAATAATGATGATAATGATAGTGATAAGGTTAGTCGAAAATGTTATATTGTTGACGCAGCCACCCGGGGACCACGTTGTTAAGAAAGAGTTCGAGAAATCCAAAAGCTACGCCGAACTCTTTGTTTTCATCATTTGGCCTTGAATATGGAGCTTTCAATATCATAGGTGCGTTCTGTACTTGAATCGTCACCTTAAAGTTTGGGAAGATCAGCATTATACCACTCATGCAATTAAGTACACCAAATGTGAGTCTTTTCGGGAATTATACAGTGAAAGTTGCTATCTGTTTGAGGTCATATTTCTTTGGAAAGCACAAAATGTGAAGTTAGAACTCATCCAAGAAACTCTTGTTAAATGTGTGTTCTTTCCTCTGTTGAAGGCGGAACTTGAAGTCCTTGGCAAATTGCTACACAAAGACTACCAACAGCCGACCAGGTAATCATCAATAGCTTAAGGGTAGGGAGCACAAAATGTTATGGCGTGCTTACAAGTGAAATCAGAAAGCATGTGATTGTGTCCAGATTGCAACAAGCAACTAACTTGACCTAAGTCGTGAAAGTTTTACTGTACGTTTTTGACGATTCAAAGCCAAATGACTGAACGCCTGTCTCAATGGTTAGGAACCACAGCATTCTCTGTCCAATTCAATGCCTTCTTTTTGTGATACTTGTTATGGGGCTGTTATATATCTTTTTCAATAATGGCTGTGAAACCTGGTAAAAATTAACGGAGCAAGGGCGTGTTACGGGGTTAGAAAAACCAAAGGCTATTGTACTCTGCTTGGTATTGTGGATAGTTTCACCTCTAGCTGCAAAATCTCGTATGATAAAGGAAGCAGTTGCAAAAATAAAAATTGATTTGGAAGTTATAATTCATATAGGGCTTCAAGGTTGGTGATGTGAATGACTTTGAAGTACAAGATACAGCAGAGTAGTTTTTTTTTTACGGATGAGGCTTATTACGATCTTATTTACACGCACTTGTTCCCAGTTCTAACCTTGTTCGACAGCGATGCTTGAAAGAGGTCCATAAACTATCCAAAACAAAATGATACACTAAGACATAGCCGAAGTAGTAGCTAATATTACTCAGGTAAATAAATCCTAGAGATATTCAGTTCATCAGATGGCCGTAGAATAAGCCAGTTCTTAAGGGTATCTTGAAATTGAGATTTTTTTGACCGTCCATTCCTGGAGGAATCTTGTAAAAGTTATACGAATTTTTCATTGTGATGAAAGGCGAACCAAAGCAGATTTGTAGCACCGCCGAGTTCCCATGAGACAAAAAAGTGTCTGACTTCATCACACCTTACTATGTCATTCCAAACACAAAATAAATATCGAAGAGTTAAAGTTCGTGGAATTGCATTGAATGGGACGTGTAAAAAATGAATAACGAGCACAAAAGGGTGATGTTTCTTCTACTAAACTAAAAACTAAGATTTTTAAAACAGCATATGAAGGTGAAATGTTTGACGTTAAGTTTGTTGGTTTCTTCTCTAGCCAGCGGTGTCCCATTCACGAGTTATGACGTCGGTACAGTTAGTCACATGACTTTCTCTCCGTGTTGCTGTTGCTTGGCAGTTGTGACGTCATCCGGCGATCTAAGTATCTTCAAGTTTCATCATGTTCAAGGTAAAAGGGAAATGTCATAGGAATTTCAACAGACTTTTGCTAGAAGATGATGTGCGTCCATTTTTGTTTCAAATTTTTGGTATGTGCTTCAATTTTAGAAGGATCTGTCTGCCTGAGTCTCCCTACAAAGGTAAAACAAGGCTTGGTGGATCTGCTCGAATACTGCTTGGTGACAGGATGGGAGTGGTGGGATGTGTTAATGGCCTTGTACCAAGGCTGTCCTGTAGGTTAGTTAGATGATTCTTTACGTTTGAGTCATAGTTGTTTTGATCTTTTTCTGCACATTTTTTTTTGTGTAGCTACTTTTTAATCGTTATTTGATTTCAACAAAATTGATTTTTGGCTGGCACGTAGTCTGATACGTGTTAGTCGTTTGTGGTTGATCTCTTGGTCCATTTCCCGAAATGAAGTATCTCTAGGCTTGCATTTTAATTTATTGTATTGTGTATCTTTGACCAAGTTGCAATAACTAGCTAAAGTTTGCTATCATTATCTAACAAAGAAACAACATGTATCGTAGAAACGACAGAGTTTGCGCTGAAACACTTGTCAGAGGATTTCGCTCACCGAACGCCTTCACAGCGTCAGTTTATGGAGTCGAGATACATGGCTATGAAAGCAAGTCTTTTCAGGTATGTAAGCACAAGATAAAGATGATGAAACACGTAACTGTGATGGAAAAACAACAAGTTAAAAAAGGCTTAGTCGAAATGAGAGAAAGCACCGTAAACTAAACGTTGAACAAAACCTTCGAAAGTTTTATATTTTTTTAACGTAACGACTCGAGTTGTCAGTAAATATTTAATTGTTTTTCTTGTTACCAATGAATTCTATTACCGCTTTAATTTGAGCCTCCCAGTCAGACCTCATTATCTAACGTCTCCTTATATTTCCTATAAAAATAAAGTGTTTGATAGTTTAAAACATGAGAATTGATCAAACAAAGAAAATTACATGAATTTTTCCCAAATGTTTTCCATGAAAAGTGCGGGCCCTAGTTGGGAAAATTTATACCAATCAAAACAACTGGGACACATAGGGTTAAAGCTCCGACGTCTTTCAGGTGTCTCAAAGATGGCGTTGGGCAGGCAATGGATTGCTATTCCAGGCAGCTTCTCGTGGCAATAAAAGCAGCTTTTCATTGTGAGTGCATTTTTAATCTTTCTTTTTCAATGTTCTCTGTGAAAACAAAATCCACATTTAGAAAAGAAATTAGGTTTCTGTGCAAAGGCCAGAGCTCACATGAGCTATCAATTTGGTAAATCCATGACATAACCGTACTGTTTTCTGGCCTTCTTTACGAATGAGGTTTATATGATCTTATTTACACGCACTTGTTTCCGGTTCTAACCTTGTTTGACAGCGATGTTTGAAAGAGGTCTATAGACTATCCAAATATAAAGTGATACTTTAAAGACATAACCGAAAGAATAGCCAGGGCCTCAATGCGTTTACAAACATATTCATAGTTAAGAAACCCAACTGGTTGGTGGAAGCTGACCAGTTAGCTATTTACAAGCATGGTGGGTTTGACTCTTTGATCACCGAAGCCAAATCCTGTCAGTGGTCAGAGTGGGATTTGAAGCCGGTACAACCGAAACAAACCCGGCACCGTAACCGCTGAGCCACGCTGCCTCCTACAATATATATTACATAGGAGAGGGCACTGAGTTTCTGAAATAACTAGAGAGCTAAACTAGTCATACACCCAGACAAATGACAACTATGTTTTTGCTAATTATCGTTTGTTTTTTCGATTCTCAGTAGTTGCTTTGCGCATGCCCGAAGGTGATGCCGATAAAGGCAGCCAAAGCCAGCCAGACTCAAAGGAGATATCTGAAGAGTCCGGTAAGGAAGACGACAGAATATTTGGAGTTGCTTCAAGTTATTTCGTTTGTCAACCGAGCTGAGATTATTATATTATTGTTTCTATTCACTTCTTTATCACTGTTTCATTGTACAGTTATTAATCCGATTAACAAAATCGTAGATAAAGAGTGGTGGTAACACATAAAGAAAGAAAAACGCGGAACGAGGGAGCCAAGTTGTCCTTCCATGGGTACCATTTTAGTGTTTAAAGTTGTGATTTTTCCAGACCGAGATGAGGCATGGTGTTCTATATGAAGTTACTGCGTTGAGTAATGCATGAAAAGCAAGGGGAGGACGGCTTGGCTTGTTGAACACGACAGCGGTATATACGTAAAACTTTGCATATAGAATACACGAGTAAAGAAGAGGTGAAGGTTCGTGAAGATCGATTCCTAGCACTGTGTCTTTGCAAACTAAACTAGTACATTACATGGTGGCTGAATTCCATCATGAGCAAAAATCACTCCAGAAGTATTTCGTTTAATATATGGAACACATATTCTACATCTTTTTCGCAAAAGGTACAACAAGCTAAGATTATTCAGGAACACAAAGAAGCCATCTACCTTGGCCAATGTGTGCTATACGAAACTGCAGTCCATCAGGAATTAAATATAATATAGCTGGAAGCCACGTGTTTTTTGGACAGTAGCATAACTTACGGTGCGTTGCTATAGTTGCTTTCACATTAGAGGACGGACAAGTCGTCTTTTGTTGATCTTTTACCAATAGTTAGTTTAAAGGACCTTGTGTACCGTTTATTGTAGGTTTCCTTGATACACGGACAACTTGGTTGGAGTGTTTGCTCGGTAGATATGAGTTTAAGATGCGTTTGGTCGATTTGTTTGTCTAGACGGAGATGTCTTCCACGAAAAATCGTCTGAAACGACGAACAATAAGACAGACAAATTCAGACGACTCTTTCGTCCAGAATCGTCTTCGTCCCATTTTCACACTCAGGCGACTTATCCGTTCCCTAGTATGAAGGCAGCTAATATTCAAGACGAATTCGTATTGCTTTTGGGAAAATAATATATTTTTGTTTTCAGCCACTATCATGTCACTGCAGCCGCTGATCCAATGGACTGCAGATTTCTGCATGTTTATTGTTCTGGTGTTCACGACCAATTATGGCAAGGAAACCTCCCCTGGGGTGAGTCATTTGTCAATATGACCCCCTTCCTGACAGAAGTTGTTTGTCAACGAAGCCCTGCCTCTTTGATGGGTAATTTGTCAGTTAGACCTTCCCCCCTTGGGAAAGTTATGTTCAGACGGTTATTGGGAATTGGGTAAACAAGGAGAGGTTGATACAAATTATTTTAATCATTCTTTCGTTTTATGAATTGACGTCAGGTATTAACCCCAGGGAATGGGGGTGGGTTGTCAAGCTATAAGTAGCGATGGAGACAATTTATTTCTTTATACAGACATCTTTTTGTATGGAGTGGGTTTTTAGCAGAGACGAAATTACGGTTAAATTATCTTGTCGAACTGTTATTGTTAGTGTGTACATGTCTTCCTTTTAATCGTTTGATTTTATATTTGTAATTCAATGTTTTGATCCTAGAGAAATGGTAGTCATGGTCACTCTATCTAAATAATGGAGTCAGTATGTTTTTATTCAACTTGATTAATTGATGTGATTGTTCTCATGTTTTCGGAACACTTGCTTCTTAATTCAAACACTTGTTAAAACATCTTAAGATAACAAGTCAACACACACAATTTGCTTTGACGAAACGGCTTTGGTTCTGTTTCGGGTAAGCTTTGAGGAGCCTTCGCCGGACACGTAGAGGGAAAACCAGCCGTTAATTAGCAGACCTGATGTAGGGCTCGGGACAACAAAAGTCAAGTATTACAAATCTTATCTTCCTTTATGACCAAATAATTCGTCGACTTGTATAACCGATCGTAAGATGGTGACAAGGCTCCCTTCTACATAGCTACAACTGATAAGCGATTTTTCCTTTTGTTAGACTATCAAGCTGTTTCTCTGTGAATACTTTCTAGGTGAGCATCACGAGAGACAAGGAGACTCTTGGTATGTTGAGAGAAATACTGGAGCTAATCCGTGCTTGGGGTCAAATGTCATCTTCTTTATTACCAACAATAACGCCAGCAGCTGGTAAGTTTATATCACAGTATCATCTTAATTGTTCAAGCTTTAACTCCAACAGTACCAATCAATGTTGAATCGGTTTTAAAATTTCTTCCAAGTCACTCGTCCCCTCCCCCTAATCAGCAATTTATGCGAATTTTCTTGACTTTTTCGGGCCATCTACTTTGCTGTTTACAGATAAAAGTGAATCGCTGGCGCTGCTGTTAAAGGTGATAACTAAAATTTGGGTTATCAGCAATCACCCCGCTGAAGAGGGGGAAATAGAACGAGTGGCAGGTAACTGAATTACATGGTCGTTATATAACACTGTATTCCAAAGCCTACTCGTAGGTTTTAAAGCTAAGTCTTTACCAAAATGAAGCCTACGAGTCTCTTAGTAAATTGTCATGCTTTTGTCAGACAGGAGATCATGGGAAAGGTTTTTAGATTTATACATGTGGAGTTCAAACCGTCCCGCTTGGTTGATGCTTGGTTGATATTTTGCCTCTGGTCAGCAGAAACTGCGGCCGAAACCAAATGGACCGTCCAGTCATGTTTTTTTTTTCAAATTCACCCACGTTTCCTCACACCCCTTGGAGAGGGTAGCAATGCCGGGTTGAACAAAGACATAATAAAGGACATCTTGTTACATAACGATACGTAAAACCTTTGTAGCGATTCCGGACGTCGTCTCGATATTAGTCTAAACAAAGATAAGTTTATTTGGTTTACCAATTTACAAACTTAGCAAATTAGGAAAGTTACTATTTGCAGCTGCTGCCCAGATTTGGATCTTTTAATAATTTGAAAATTGTAAAGCAGCTTGAGTCACTCTATTTGTAGATACATGATCGGGAGTTTAAAAATGCAAAACAGTCTTAATGAAATGAATGTTTTCACTTGTTTTCAGCGGAAGCGGGACCTTTGCTACCCAGTCAGCTGTTTCTACAGAGTATGCAAAGTCCTAGTTTGAATCAAGGTGTTTATGCCAGTTGTGTTTTCATTCATAATTTTTGGCTTGTTCATAACTCGTTGAACATCTCTTTGTTCGCCATGAATATCAGAGTATCTTCATTCCTCGTCATGCTTTCCTAGGTATATCTGGAAAATCAAGCAGTGGGCAGCCAAAGCCGTCTCTTTATCTCTTTGGTACCAGTCCATCAATCAACCCGGCCAATCCCTGTCAGGGCCTGCACCCATTCACGTCAGCGGTTTTACCAGTTACCACAGGGGAGCATGCTCAGAATCTAGATTGTATTCGGAAGATCTACCTGGATTCAAGCCTGCGTGGTAAACTCAAGCAGTGCACAAGGTAAAACTGTAACTTTTGTTTTCTTTACAAAAACAAAACATTCGGTGCGACTCGAGTTTCTTAGTAGCTATCCAGCCGTGTCACACGCGTCGATATTAACTAAGTAATGACCCGCCGTGTAAAAGAAGTAAGGGGCTGGACGGTGGAATTAAACTAATAATTCGCGCAATCCGATTGGATGGAAACAAAGAATTGAGGAAACCACACATAAAAATGGATTTTACTCGATTTCTTTTTGTCTTGAATTTTCAACTTCAGGCGGCACTGTGTTTTGAGACCTGTTCTGCGCAGACCGACAATGTTGTTTCTATTCTCAGAACACTTAGTTGCTTAATTGTCGTTTCCTCCAGTCAACTTGATTTTTACTTCTGTACAACTTAAGATAATTATAATTATGTTATTCTGAAAGATCAACTGATGAATATTATTTATACATATATACCGGGCGTTACATACAGTAAAAACCCACGAGCTAAGAACCTTTACATTTTTGGTAAATTGGCTTAACAGGTTCTTATATATTAACTCTGAAAAAAAGTAAGTAAAACTCAGCGCTTGATCCAAACAGGATGGTCGTTAATATTTTTCTTTTTTTCTACACTAACCTTCCCCCCCTCCCAAAAAAAAAACTCATTAGTTTCTAAAAATAATTATCAACCCATACATGCACATTTGCTTTGTGACATGCGAGAACCTGCTTTTTTCTTCAAATAGTATTCTGATTTAAGAAAATTTATAAGAACCTGTTTTTAATTTTTAAGCTAAGTAGGTTCTAGTTTATATGGGGTATAAAATCCAAATTTTAGGCTAACAGGTTTTTAATTTTCAGGTTCTTAGTTGTGGATTTTTACTGTAGTTTTTGTAATAAAATAATGAGACGTTTTCGGAGAATTTTACATAGTCTCTATGCTCACAATAGTTTACCCTCCGCTATTTACGGCTCACATTAATATATTCAGTAAGAGTTGCCCTCAGTTAGTTGGTGGCAGATCACGACACCGGGATCACCCTACCCTTTTTCGACAATTGTTGTGGGTTCTTTTAAGTCCCTCGATAGGAGATTGAGAGACTGGGCCTACGGCTTAACGTTCTTATCCGAGAAGACGCGAGGGTCTAACCGTTTGCAGATGTTAGAGCAAAGGCAGCACTTTCTCCTCAGTTATGAGTGAAACTCCGGCACCGGGAATCGAACCCGGGCCTCCCGCACGAAAGACTGATGCCTTACCAGCTGGCTTACAAGGCGGCGGTTTTTTGTGAGTTTTGATGGTTAAAAGTCCCAGTCGATTATAAATCATCAACTGTTACGAATAGAGCAAGCAGACTTCTTTTGTCATATTTGTGCTACCTGGCCGGCTAGCCAAGAAAGGAAACGACAATGGGCTTCTCCCAAGTAAGGCGTAATTAAGTCTTTTCCACAAGAATCAAGTGTCCTTCCTTTGAAATCCTTGCTAGGGTTGCTTATTTTTTTGTGCTTCTCGGTTTCAGGTGCAACTGTTTGTCGCTGTTACACGAGAGTGGCGATCAGGAACGAAGTGCAATGAGCGTGTGGGACTTGCGTTGGGTAAAAAGCTGTGCTTGTGGGGGCAGCTGGAGACGATACACAGCACTACCTTCGAAATGCAACTTTATGAATGGCAAAAAAACTCATTGAGATTCGCTGTTAGACCATACCAGGTGTTGTCACCTCAAAGATCGTTTTCGGTATTGCGTTGTTTGGGTGAGCCATTGAGCCACCAGAGCGCCAGGCTCCCCCCCCCCCCTTCCTCCCCCAAATAATTTGGTTTGTGGGGCCTGTTGTAATAACTTGATTTGGGGTGCCAGGCCCCCCAATAATTTCTGGCTAACAACAACAACTTGTGAAAAGGAAGCTCAGACTTACTGAACGAATTGTTACAATCCCGCCCCCC
>JAOBAT010012526.1:0-10162 GCA_026413305.1 Hydrozoanthus tunicans | reverse complement strand
TGGGTGGCGGCACATAATACCCCACCCCCCTAAATTGGGTTCCTAGGAAGTACCGTTGTTTTGACCTTTTCCCTTAGGTGAGCAATCTTTTCATATATTGTAATTTGTCGTTATTTAAGAAAACAACTCTTGTGACATCTTACAAGGAAATCACTATGTACGTGAAACATCTTCATATCACAGCGGTGTGATGGTTTAACAGAGAAACTTATAACAACTTGAAGTCTCTGATAGAATAAAAAAAGTGCTGCGACATTTGTAAACGAGTTAGTAGCCAGTCCATGTTGATTTCAAGTTTTTCAAGTTTAAAACGTTTAGGAGCCTTTTGTTTGGCGAACGGAGAAATTGCTTCGGACAGATAAGTTTTCCCAAACGCCATACAGTCAATGGTCTAGAATATCTAGGCATCGAGCAAGTATGTTCGTTGTTCGAAGCTTCTTCGTTTTGCATCTCAAAAACCTGCCAAATCCTTCTAAAACCGGCTTCAAAACTCGGCCAAACCCTTATGAAAGCCTCTTTAAAACTCTGTCCATGTTTATTTTTTGCTAACTTTATACCAGCGAAGTGAGGTCAAGTTGACTGAAATCCAGTCTCTCGTGTTTTCGAAGTCGAGGCTTGAAAACACAAGTCCAAAAATCGCATCGCATATAATCGTATTGCGCATGCTTGGGAACGAGATTAGTATCGCAGCAACTGAATAATAACAATAAGTGATAATAATAATAATAATAATAATAGTAATAATGATAATGGTAATAATGATAATAGTAATAATGATATAATAATGATAATGATAAACTGAATGATAATGACGATGACTCATAATGATTATAATAATAAGACTAATATTTTTAATGTTAAAAATAACAATAATAATAGTTTTAGTAATTAAAACTAACAAAAATTAAGCGGGAGAAAGTTCTATTGCCTCTGTCCTTTCATCTTGACGCTCCGATTATTCATTCTTCCTTATCAACCTTCACTCGCTTCTTTTCAATAAGATTAAAGCCTCATGAATTCTTGAAGACCTTTCTGGACGGCTCACAAATGAATTTGGTACGAGATTTAAAATCGAATAATCCTGAAGTTAGAATTGTCAAAATTTAAAAACAATTCAAAGCGTGCGAAATAACACTTTAGAAGTGTCAGGGTTTTTTATCAGAACCTCTTTCTTTTTTTCACTGAAAAACTAACAACAAAACGTTTTTTATATATTTGTTAAAAATCTGCTTTCTCATTGATTAAAGCATGCGTGACTAGTATTTACAAGAGTTCAGCGGGAAGCACTTTGCATTCATGTCGTGTCTGCTCGAGTATGCTGCCGGGCGACACAGAGGCAGCTATGCGACGGAAGACAATGAAACACCACTGTTAGTAGAGTTTGAACTGGAAATAATTTGTTTGCTATAATTATAAATCAAAATTGAAAGAAGTATTGTTTGAGACATTTCCGTAGTTAGTACGTGCCATCTAGTATCAGTAAGTCTCATATCTTTATACATAATTTATACGTTTAAGTTTTAATATTGTCTTTGCAATTTCCGCGGTTGTTATGGCTGTCCATGAATTGTGAGAAAAATCTGGGCGATAAGACACACGCGTAAGGCTCATTGCAGTCAAATGATTCTTACTTCGAATAACAGGAATGAAACACGAGTCTATGGTTAGCTTAACCAAGGATACATTTTTGTTTTACTAAAAGCAACTGAAAATACAACGATTGACCTCTGTGACAAAACACACCGGCGTCGGTGAACGAGTTTTTTTTTAAAAAACTTAACATTTCCCGCATGAAAGGTATGAACTTTAGTATGTATGTTGATTCGAGTTATTACGCCTAACAAACAGTCTCACTAAGTCGATAAATGAATTTTGTGTTTTGGCCTTACGTGTTCTTGTATTGACATAGCTCTGAAATAAACAGAATAAAGTTGGAAACAGTTTCTGAATTTCTAATTCTTGTATTGATACAGTCAGTTTGTAAACAAATAAAAAATTATTCCTTTTTTATGATTACTATAGATAAATCTCTACTACTTTACGTTTTGGGCAAAAAGTTCACCGACAAGTTTAAAACCAATATGTTTGTCCGTTAATATTTCCGTTCTGTAACGACTTTCCCGCATGTAAAACAACAATCTAGTTTTTCGCGCATGCGTGCTAGTTCCCAGGCTGAAACAAATGAATAAAACGGCAAACATCACTTCACGTAGTATTTCTTTTTTGATCCGCTACAACTGTGGAAAGCGCTTTGTTGTTGGCTAGGTTGGCGCCGTTTGTGTGATCATAACAGGGGCGACACATCTGCGCCATGGCGCTCGTGTAGTGTTTATCGCCAAAAACACAGCGTGAACCACAACAGCTTGAATAACTTCATTACAGATCAGTTATATCCTCCAATTTAATGGCCTAACACTGAAACATAACCGCAATCAACTTTTTGTGCTGTTGTGCATGTGCATGGAGACTGGAATTTAAAGGTCAGTTCTCAATACTACTAAACACGTACCTTCAACTTTTTATATACAGTTTAAAAAAATTTATGAGAGAATTCTTTTGATTGTGCTTTCGTGAAGTTTTTGCTACTAAAAACACAAATTCCCAGTTCAGGCAGAGTTTTGTTCTTAAATGATGCTTCTAGTTCCGTGAAATCTTGAATGCTGACAAAAACTGGAAATATGATGAAACAACATTTAACAAAATCGTAACAAAATTCATTCGGGGACAACCCGTATATTCATTTTTCTTGCTTTTATTTCATTCATTTGGTTTCAACGCATAGAAACTCGAAGACTTCTACATTAAATCAAAACGGAGAAACCTCCGGCATTAAACTTGTTTTCAGTCCGATCAACTAGCAGACTAGAATTATATTTCTTCTTTTCCTTTTCTGTGTATAGTTTTGGAGTTTAGGAAAGATGTGCCGGCTCAATAAACGAAGGGACTTTTATTTTCATTCTAAAATAAATAATTAAAAAAGCGCACAGATGAAATAGGTTTCTAAGTGTTCACAGATGTCAAGTCAAAACCTGAAAAAGATTTTTTATGTTGCTTGGAACTATTTAGACGAAATACTTAATCAGATGTTTAAGAAATA
The DNA here is from genome assembly GCA_026413305.1 of Hydrozoanthus tunicans. Lineage (NCBI taxonomy): Eukaryota > Metazoa > Cnidaria > Anthozoa > Zoantharia > Hydrozoanthidae > Hydrozoanthus > Hydrozoanthus tunicans. The sequence continues at coordinate 7,065 of JAOBAT010012526.1, read as the reverse complement.
ATGATTGTTGAAAACGATGCAGAACCTACCGTTTGTCCTGCGTCGAGACCTTCGAAGAAAGATGTGCTCGATGTATTCGAAGCGAGCGGCTCATACTAAAGGTTAAAATAGGAGTTTCTTTGCTATATCAAACTTTACAAGCTACACTCTTTTTATACTGAGGACGTTTTATTTTTGGGTAGCTATAGAGACTGAACGCTCAAGCTAAAATATTTTAGGTAGTCCAGCCTCAAACGTCGATATGAGTATATAGTAAAGTAAATAGATTTAATCAGAGAATATTGAATCCTGCATGTAAGTTGCTCTGGTAAAATTGATTTTCTTGTATTTTACTCTAGCTGGAAAAATATTGATGCACTATCGACTGTTTGCCGGCTCCATGATTTTATGCTGTAATTACAGTGTAACTGGGGTAGATGTAGTTTTGATCAAATCAATTTTAACTTAACAAAACAAACAAAAATTATTTTTTATTTTTGGATTCGGCTTTTGACCGTTGATGCTGCACGCTGTGAAATTCAAAAAGTAAAAGTTTTTTTTTCTCGCATATTTTGCAAACGGTTTCCTTTATACCAAAACGTTAATAAGAACAGAGCTTTCACTATTTGTTCTTGATTGGTCAATCTGCATCTTGGGAAGAAAGGTTGTTAGTGAGGACTGGTGACAACGAGGGCTTTTTTACAGTCAAGGATACTCGAGGAGTTTTGACGGGCTGCACTGCGGGATGAAATACTTTTATCAATTTTTCTTCTTCAAACTGGTTAATACAAGTCATTACCTTAACCAGTGAAAAAACAATTTAAGTAGATAGGGTGGTGATAGAGGTAGGGGTAGATATAGAGTGGTGGTAGAGGTAGGGGATCCAGTTAGTAGGGTGGTGGAGGTTAGAGGTAGAGTAGTGGTAGGGTAGATGTAGAGTGGTGGTAGGGGTAGATGTAGAGTGATGGTAGGGGTAGATGTAGAGTGGTGGTAGGGGTAGATGTAGAGTGGTGGAAGGGTAGATGTAGAGTGGTGGTAGGGGTAGATGTAGAGTGATGGTAGGGGTAGATATAACGTGGTGTTAGGGGTAGATGTAGAGTGGTGGTAGAGGTAGATGTAGAGTGATGGTAGGGGTAGATGTAGAATGGTGGTAGGGTAGATGTAGAGTGGTGGTAGGAGTAGACTTAGAGTGGTGGTAGAGGTAGATGTAGAGTGGTGGTAGGGTAGATGTAGACTGGTGGTAGGAGACGGTAAAGAGGTGGTAGGGGTAGCTGGGTAATAGTAGGCGTAGACGTAGAGTTGTGGTGGGCGTAGGCTTGGGGGCAGGGGTAGAGTGTTGGTCGGGGAAGGGGAGGGGAAACCGGGTAGGGGTGGGGTTAGGTGAGTAGTTGTCATTACTGTCACGGGATGGAATACGCATGTGTAACACTTGTTCGGAAGATTGAATCAATTCTGTTCATTAACTTAAGTAAAGCGATGTTTTTGCGGCAAACGTGTTCCATGTTGGTGAAATCGTAAATGGAGCTTTTACCGATAAGCTCTTTGTAGTTTTATATAAACGAGTTCTATGTTCTGCATAATTATGTATTTATTTTGGGGTGCAGAGGGTCACGAGTATATTGGATCAACTTTTGATTTGCCTGGAGTGCTTGTTGCAGGCCCTTTCCCGTTTCTTTGAAGATAAAGAAAACTCCGAACTAGCGGGGCACGCGTATGTTTGAGAAGAATAGGTACAAGTTAGATTTTTCGCTCGCCGTGCGTTGCACAATTGTGAAAACAAAACTTAATGGGAGAAGGCCATCGAGCTGAACAAAACTGCAAATGCTGCTTGTAAACTCTGAAATTTAGCTTTAATTAAGGAATGTTCCAGTTTTGTTTTATTGACAGTTCGTTCCAGCACACTTGACCTCGGTGACAATTTGGTCAAAGAAAAGAAATAAGCTCCTTAAAAACGAACAGAGGGGTTAAAAAAGAACTTGCTTTCGAGACCATAGGCTTTAGAAATAAAGAAAAAATCTTCTATCTGTTGTCAAAATAGCTATATACATTGGGGAATATTTCTAGACTTTGCAATATTATCATAAGAAATGCGTTTATTTTCCCCGCCCGGCCTTCTATTTAGATGCGTGTTCTTGTTTATCAGATTCCTGTGCTGTATGTTGCTTCAGCTGCGTGTAATTAGTACTGGAGAACAACTTGTCATCGTCAATACAAACTATTGTGGCGGCTTTTGATTCTACACGCTCTAGTTTAACTCACGCTCACTGAATCTCCTTGAAAACGTCACTCTGTCCTTTTCAATCAAACAATTCTTCATCGTACTTGCCTTACAAAATCGTTTCAGTTTGGATCGGTATCAAAGATTGAAGAAAGTAGCTTCTCCGAGAAACAGCATAATCTATTCAATATTTTCATTGCTTTGAATAGTTGTTATTCTGTGATCGATGTTTTATCTCTAGAAACACCAAAACAATCTTATTTACATCAGCGGTGTTAACGAGAAACTTGGAATGCCATTGCGTTTGATTAGTCTATAACTTAATTTGTATAAAGTGAATTTTTTCAAACCATTTGTACTAAACATCAGATCAGCTCCCGTGCAGCTGGCTAAAGCCTGTCATATTTTGTTTGTTCTATCGAGACGGCTCCATTCGCGTAGAGGTCCCAAAATGCTATACAACTTATATTGCAAACAAAGCTTTATTTGATTGTCCGGATGAGCGCTGGCCTCAATCTTCCATTTGTCTATCTGTGCCACATTCGTTACCATATGTTGCCGTGTACCAGTCGATACTTACCAGGAACGTAACTAGCGTCAGGCAATTGGGGAAAATACCCCCGTAAATTTTGCACCAGAAGTATTTTTTTTCGTTTTTCCTCTATACCAATGAATGAATAAAAGATAACCTTTCCGAAAACTAAATGGTACAGTTCTTTTTAGTTCGAATTCGTAGTAAAGTTTCACAAAACATTTTCTCAATGCAGTTACCTCACTATCAGAACTTAGCCTTCCTGAAAAGCTTCTTACCCACTCCCTTTAAAAAATCTGGAGTTTTACTACGGCCCTAAATACAAGTCAAACACCCTTTTTCAAAGATACTGGAATTTTTCAACTCGTATTTAAAGTCTGTCCCTATGTATATGTCACGGTTAATCAACACTGAGAAAACTGAATTTATGCCCGAAACTTAAGCAATAAATAACAGTAAGACGCATAAAGCAAGCCAAAGGGGTCATGAAAGTCATTTCTCTTGTTGTGTTTGGTGGACACGACATAACCAGCACAAGATTTTATTTTTGATCGAAATACATGTTGAATGAGAAAACTAATTCGGCTAGTAAACCTTATGTTAAAGACTTTGTATTTCATTGCCTTTGTCATTGTTGTTGTTGTTGTTGTTGTTGTTGTTGTTGTTGTTGTTGTTGTCGTTGTCGTTGTCATTATCATTGTTATTGTCATTGTCGCTGTCGTGGTCGTTGTCAATGTCGTAGTCGTAGTCGTTGTCATTGTTGTTGTTGTTGTTTTTGTCGATGTCAATGTCGTTGTTTTCGTTGTCGTTGTCAATGTCGATGTCAATGTCGTTGTTGTCGCTGTCGCTGTCGTTTTCGTTGTTGTTGTTGTCGTTGTCGTCGTCATTGTCGCTGTCGTTGTTGTTATCGTTGTCGATGTCAATGTCAATGTCGTTGTTGTCGTTGTCGATTTCAATGTCATTGTCGTTGTTGCGTCATTGTTGTTGCTTTTGTTTTTGTTGTTGTTTTCGTTGTCGTTGTCGATGTCAGTGTCGTTGTCGATGTCAATTTCGTTGTCGTTGTCATTCTCATTGTCATTTTCTCGCTGTTGTTGTTATGTCATTGTTGTTGTTTTTGTTAATTGTCGTTGTCGTTGTCATTGTCATTGTCAGGCAGTTGTTGTTATGTCATTGTTGTTGGTTTTGTTGTTGTTGTTGTTGTTGTTGTTGTTGTTGTCGTTGTCGTTGTCGTTATCGTTATTGCAAGGAAATATTAATTGTGGTCTGGTTTTTCATGTTTTCAACTCTTATTCAAAGTATCTGGACAGCTATTTATAATTTCCTTTATCTTTTTCCACATTGTTTGATCATGACGTACGAACAGCGATCGTGTCAAAAATTCCCCCAGTTAAAAGTAAGGCAAATGCGTCTTACTACCCATCACATTGTACAATAAACACCGCGCTCTGAACACTCGTGCAGTTCCCCGCCCACTCATCTTTAGCTCTATTGCTTTGAAAATCGTTTCAAAAATAATTGTTTTAAACAAAATTTCTTTTCCTCACAATCTCGCATAACGAACCAAGAAAAGAGTTCTCACTTCTAGAATGACCTGTCGGTGCGTTCATGCGCTGTCATTGGCTCGCCGCGCTAGTTGACATTACAGGCTTTAATGACCCATACAAATTAATCAATCTTGTCCTTTTGAATAAACCAGCGGTCTAACTGACAAGCAAAGCTTATGTGTATCACATATCGTTTTAGTAAGAGCTTGTTCGGTTTGTAACACTTTATAGTAGAAAGAGCAGTCTGGATTTGCACTTAACGTAAAAAATTAATCGATGTTTATCCCAGTTACAATATTCGAGAGTCCATAAAGACAGTACCCTTTCCTGGTTGCAACGTGCTTAGTGTTGGTTGTTTTAAAGAAGTTAAACAGCTCCGGGCTATTCACCCGCTTGTAAGGTAAGTTATCTCGTTGGCCCCTTTAATATTTGTAGCAAGTCACACTCGCACGCTTGTTCTCGTATTTTCTTGAGGAGTTGAGATTTTTCTAGGCGCGCGGGCCATTTGTTTGTCAGACAACATTTCTACTGTATTGTTAGTGCAATATTCATATTTTAAATGTTAAACTCATTGCTTGATTTGAATTTTCCTACAAGTTTTAATATACACTAGTGGCAATGAGACGTACAACAGACAACGTACAGCAGAAAAAATAAACGAATCGTCAGAAGTTTTGTCGTTCACTTGGACAAGCAAGAAGAAGGCTTCCTTTACGCCCCACACTCTTGTCTCAGCTTTGTGGCATTTTGATTTATATACGCTGATAAGAAAAACTCATTTTCGCGGTCATTGACGAAATCCAAAGCGCAACATCGTACAAGCTTTATTTTCTGTACATCTGCCACGGGCTATTTCTCGCTTTAGGCTTAATGTGAATGAATGTTCTGCTCTGTGATGATTTGAACGATAATTGCAACATTTCTCTTGTTACTAGTAGCGTCGGATTGGCAATAACTGAGTTCTGTTTTATGAGTCAGGCCTTCAATATTAAGCAGAAACTTTCGAAGAGGCAAACCCAAAAGCTCGTATGAAACTTAGATTGTTTTTGCGGAATAATATGTATAATTCTGAAAGCATCTGTTTCCATTGAAAAACCTTTTTGTTAGCACCGGATGAGTGTGACGTTAAGGGTCCGCTTATTATATTAATAGCTACAGTTCGGTTTTCTTTGCAGGTTCGTTTGGATAAGCAGTGATTTATTTACCTTATCAGCCTTGAGGAAAAGTCGTAGTAGTAACTTAAAACACAACAACTAGGTTTAAAACAGAGCTGACATGTCAGTGCAATCCGTTGGCACTTTAAGCAGAACAAGTGTATTTACATCATATTGTACAAAAAACAGTGCAAACTATTTAGAAGGCAAATGTTGTTCGAAACTCCTAGGATAGATTACAGAGTGGCTTCAGCAAAGTCCGACTTTTGGCGGTTGCGACAAACACTAAGGATTCTTTCATCAAAATGGTTATTATTTAGACAAGGAGAAAGCGATACTGTTATGATAAAGTGTTCAGCACGGAAATGCAATATCTTCAACAATTGTTCGTCTTTCGTTATCGGATCAAATATTGATCTTTTCAGCAGTTCGATGTAAGGGGAGCAAATTTTACGAAATATGGGTTTACGACCGGCAGTTTTGGAGTTCAGTTTATAGCATAGTTATTTCAAAGAAGCTTGCGATATAATGATAGTTTCTTAACTGAAAAGGGTGTGTTTGCGATGCAGTGTTCGCACCACCACTACCAGCTGTTCATCATCGGAGATGATAGCCGGCCCCGATTATACACATTCGCAAAGATAGGCCAACAATAGAACACGATCTGCCCACGCAACAGATTCACATCAGTGGAAATGGCAAATTCAGTTTTTCTCCGTGGTTTTCCAAAAAAAAACATCATGTTTTTGCGCTTGGAAGATATTAACAACATAAAAGCGATCAGTGAGCATTTCAGTTTAAACTCAGTACGACCACATCATGCTGTAAGACTTCCATAATTTAGCTACTAATATCGATGTACATTTGTTTAACGTTTCAGTCAGATAAAATTCGAGTTAAAGAGCGATTTTTGTCAAACTGATATCTTCTCCAAGAAGAAAATCTTTAAATTATAAAATTAAGAATTTTTTGTGCAGAATTGCACTGTATAAATATAGCCTTGGTGAGTAATGATATCTTAATCTCGACTCTTTTTTTCACAAACATCGTACATTTGAGGCATGGGAATAAGATATGAAAAACAGCTTGAAAATTTTGGCTTCCCTCAGCGTTTTGTTTGTGTATATATACTGACAGATGTAAAAACTCTCGTTTAAGCTTCAAGTACAATGGTTTTTGAGAGAAACATTTAGTTATATCGTTCAACAAAGAAGAACGCAATCTTTGCCCCAGAAAGTCGTCCTGGAAAGCAGTAAATTGATTATACATAAATGAAAAACGAACAATTAAGGCAATCAGGCCTCTCACAGAACGCTTGATTTAACAGTTTTGTCTCCGAATTGTTTTCAAAATACTCTACTGTACGGTTTAACTGTTATATCAACACGTTGACCGCGCGCTCATAAAGTAAAATTGCTCGAAACTTCCACACCATTCCGGCTATCGCTTTTCTTTCCTCGCTGTCTTTTGCTCTTCGGAATTTTCATTATCAGTGCAAAGATTGAAGGCCAACTTCACTAAAGTCCGAATAAAACCAGCAAAGCGCATTTCAAGCTTAGTTTCATTTTCGCCGATTATGAAATAAACCGATGGCATTACAAATATTGATTGTCAGTTAATAATATCAGGACAAAAGAA
>JAOBAT010012504.1:0-10163 GCA_026413305.1 Hydrozoanthus tunicans | reverse complement strand
TGCCTCCTGCTACGTCATCATTGCACGATTAAAGTCTAAAAAATGTAACAGGGACGGCGAGAAAAGGATTTATTTTCAAGAATTACTTTTATTAAAGGGTTCTACTTTTTATCTGGAACTTAAAAAAATAAGCTTGATAGGGACTTTAACAGAGAAAAATACGCTTTGTTTGAGCGCGACTGACTCCGATATAGCAACAAAAAAGAGCTACAAGTGTTTTGATTTCGTTTCTCTTGACGAATTCGCCGAGGAAAAAATTTCTAAATCAAATGATTTGGCGCTGGGGGTTTTCCCTTCGAAGACTATTCTAAAGGTAATTTTCCCGGATAAATCAATTTGCACGTGACCAAACCGAAACCAGACGCAAACTTAGTTTAATAAGCGCGATACTTTCTGTCATATATTCTAAAATGAAACGACGATATAAACCACACTAAGTATAAACATGGTGCAAACGTTTTCAGCCTGGATAAATACTGTGAAACGGAAATGAAAGAACTGTTCTAGTTGTCAGAATAAGGCTTTCGAGTATAAACGCATTTGTGCATCATGAAATCGTTTTGTCTTAGCTCAGTATAACACCACGTGTTCAGCCTCAAAATAGGGATTCGTTGAAGAAACAATTTTCATTACAAAACAAACATTTGTTTCTCAGAACTAAGCTCGGAATACATAGGGGGTTTTTCCCTTTCGGATGTTGCAATTGTACCTGTGGAAAATTGATGTTAACAAATCCAGATGTCAATATAACGAAATTAATTACCACGGTCGTGTGTTTTGGGTTTTCCCCGACGGCATTACTTCATTTCTTAGAATTCATTACAAGGTAGCATTGTTTCAAATGGTCTGACAACTGAGATCTTCGATTTCTTTAAGCTTTCAACTCAGTAAGGTTTCAGAACTAGTGCAAGTCAAGAACTCGGAACAAGGTTGGCGTGAACTTTACAATCCGTTCGGTCATGTTAGTTTTGATTCTTGCAGCTTTGGCGCTCTGTTGCTGCAGAGCCGAGAAGGCGGTGCAGCTACTTAAGTACAATGAAACTTCAGAAAAGTTCCTGCTACAAAACGAAGCTCTAAACTTGATCTCAGATCTAAAGCGACCAATTCAGGTTGTCTCAGCCGTCGGTGATGCCCGCATAGGAAAATCTACGTCCTTGAATTTTGTCCACAAACAATGGACAAACCCGCTTGCTAAACAGATAGAGGAAGTGTTTCCGACAAATGACTCGTTTGAACGATGCACACAGGGTATCTGGATAATCGCATTGAACCTAACACACGGGTCTGTGGTGTTGTTGGACGTAGAAGGGACGGATTTAGGAAACGATGCAGTAACCGATCATCTTAGTATCTTTACAGCCCTAATGTCTTCAGGGATGACTGTATTTGCACAGGATACAGTGACCAACCATGTCATAGAATTTTTATACCGCGTTTCGCGGCTGAGTGAACTGATCTTTAACAAAACTGAACACCTTGTTGACAATTTCCCTTGGTTGAGAGTCGCTCTGAAAACAAACCTGAATCCGCCTGAAAACTTGAAAGAATTTGTTGTTGACAAGTTGACAAGGCCCATTCACAAAGACGGATTGGACAAAAGTAGAGAAAAAATTGCCATTTATTTTCCAGAAAAACACATCGCTGCTAGTTTGGTACCGGTTGTCTCGGACACCAAATTCTTCAAGGATTTTGAAAGCTTGAAAAAAATCGGCTACGTTGATGGAATACAAAACCTTGCCAATGAGTTAAAGCAGTTTCCATGGAAACGGACCCTAGGCGGGGGATTGATGGATGGCCTTCATTTAAAGTTGCTGGCCACGAAACTAACTGAAACCATGAACAAGGAATCGTGGCTTGAGTTCGGCAATGTTTATTTAAATGTGGAGAAATATGTTTGCGCAGGAAATTATGAAAAGTTCGTCAAACCGCTGTTCAGTGAGTCTGCGGACGCTATTGAGCGTATGAAGGGCGAAAGACTCAAGGCGTTTGAGGAGGGATGTGCGTTGAAGGGTCTTCACAATCAGACCCGGGTGGAATTGCAGGTAAATAAACAGACAACTTATGTCCTAAAGTTTTCTATGACTAAAAGAAATGTTTGTTTTACAAGTGCATGCCCTTTTCACGGGGGGGCGGACTCCCTTAAAAATGGCGCTTGTGGACATTTATGGTCATATAAAGCTGTCCGTTGTGTCCCCTATCCATAGGAACCTCCCTGGCCTTTTGTATGCGGCGCAGTGGCCGTGTGTAACTCGTAATATATACTGTAAACCGTGTGTTCAATCGACGATCAGACTGCTCTTGCTTCGTCCTTGAGCAAGCAACTTGTTTCCACTCGGCTGCAGGGCCGTCGGAAGCGGGAAGGGGGGGCGAGGGGGGAGGGGTTTGGGGAAAGCTGTACCCCTATCAATTTCGTTTCGACAGGCTTGGTACTAGCTGCTGCTGGGGACTAAAAACCCGCGAAGGACTGGTGTCTTGTCGTGGGGGAGTTAAAGAGTTCGAGTACACTCTAATGGGTCATTAGGTTTTAGGATTATAGGAATGGGTAAGCTTGCTTTTGTTTGCCATGAAACGCAGTAGCCGAGTAGCGGGCTTAGGTCTTTAAATCTGTCGGTGTTTAACAAGATTCAGTTGATGTGAACCTTTTTGTTTTCCCTGCTGTATTTTATATTTGCGTCAGCAAGACAAAAGGAAATTCACGGAGTACATCTTCTGTAACATATAAAATCGCCTCAAATATAATTGAATTACAAACATTTCGAAACATTTTTTGAGGAAACAAGCAATAACATTATAACTTTTCTTTATCAAACCCAGAAACTTGTTGCCACAAAACGAGAGTTTGAGAGGGTACAAAAGAAATTGGAGGAAGAACAGAAAAACCTGAAACGGGCGAAAGAAGATCGCCTTGCACTGGAGGAGAAGCACAAAAAGGAGATGGGCAGGAAAGACGTAGCGATCATCAACGAGAAGCAAAAGAACAAAGCCTTGTTTGATAAACTAGACTTAATGAGAAAGGAACACACGGAAGTGATGAATAAAGTAGAGGATCTTAAATCACAGGTTAAGAATCTCGAGAGTGCTCTAGAAAACGCAAAGAATAGCGGCGGTGGTTTTATGGAGTTTTTTTCTGGTGTTGTTATGGGTGCAATCACAGCAGGGCTTAGTGATTCACGTCTCAAACAAAATATTACATTTCTTGGCGCGTCGGAGTTTGACTGTTTGGGGCTGCGTGGCGTTCAGTGGGTGTGGAAAAAAGACGCCAGTCAATATGGATTGACAGGTAATGGGCGGGGCGTGATAGCACAGGAAGTTGAGAAACTCTATCCTGAAGCAGTCCAATCAGGAACTGATGGTTACAAGAGGGTAAATTACGGATTACTGAAGTTGTACAGGAGATATTCGTGCCACGACCAGTAACGAAACAGGAAGTCGGAGTTGCTGTCTGAAATCGAGCAGATTTGAGCTCGAAACACTAAAAAAGCCAAACAAAAATATTTTAGATTTAGCCTTAATTCTCATTTTCAAAATAGGAAACACTTAAGTTGACTGTAGCTCACTCTTGGTCTTAAAATAAATATCGACATATTTTGAACAAAACCGTTTTTTTTTTGTCTCTTATCAGATTACTCTATACTGTATGGGATAAATAGCCACAAATAAACATCTTTGTGATTTATCGCATTGCAGAGGCATTCAGCTTCAACGAAACTAAGCACAGCATTGCTTTCAGTTTCATCGTGTATATTCGGAATAATAAAATCTAATAGCCATTTTGAAAATACGGTGTTTGTTTTTACATGCCATATAACAGTAAAACGATTTTTTTTTCAAGAACAACTTTATGAGAACAACGAGGCTCAGATTGGCCAAAATTCAAGAAAAATTTAAGAACAAGCTGAGGCTCGGGGCTCGATTAGCAATTATTTTTTAGATTTACAAAAAATTATTCGCAATTTTTTTTCTTCATCATTATCATATATGAAACCAATCCTGGCCTGGGATAGTTACTGGAAAATCGTGTCGGGAAAATGAATTAGGGGATGAAATGATCAAGAATACACCCGCCAAGCAATCCGTTTTCAAATATATGTATTGTAGTACCTTAGACATTTTTCGATTTAAACCACACATAGAAATGAGAACAAATAGTAAGAACAATTTGAGGCTCAATTCGCCTAAAAATTAATAACAATGAGCCTCGGCCAAATTTAATGGTTCTTATAAAAAAAAAAGACAATGCGTGTAATGACCCCATGTAGTTGTGATGTGAGCTTGGCTCAGCCTTGGTACGCTCTATGACTGAAAAGGTTCGATCCCCGGCCTTGTGGAGGGTTTGACATCCCCTCAGAGGGGAGGGGGGGGAGGGGGGGAGAGGGACCGAACATCCTGTTAGGCGCGCGCCTTTATTCACTGCATCGTTCAGCACAGAAGCCGATCCGCTAGCTAGCTATTTAGGCGGCAGTCAGTTTTTAATTGGTATTTTTGGAGGAACTTTCAAACCGAGCCGGAGGTATTTTTTTCAGAGGAAAATTTTGTTCCTTGGGAAGTTTTTATTCATTGGAATTTTTATGGGTATCTTGGGGACTCAGTTCCGACGGTCACCTCTACCCATCAACCACGGAGTACCCCCTCCCCCCCGGGGGGGGGGGGGAGGTTGGGTGAACATCTGTTCGGTCTGCATCGCAAGCTAGATGTATAACTGTTTTGTCTAAACATGAGTTAGTCTCACTCGACAACTATGGTCTTAAGTAATTGTCTGGGAGCAAGTTAAACGAATCGAACCGAAAAATTGAATAACAGCTAGAAAATGGATTTTACTTTTACTTTATTTTAATTTTGAGTTTGTACCCAGTATCAAAAACAACGCAGCAGTATACTGAGTTTGAATTTTTCTGTCATGCTAAATGTACGAAAATTAGGCTACACATGTTTGCATTTGTTTCCTACGGTTTGTTTGTTCCAAAATAGAACTGAACAGATAAACGACTTGCAACAATAAATCCTTGTTTTTTCCGAACGGGGTAAGAAAAATTGGGGGAATTTTCCCACCGAAAAATCAAAACACGTGTTGGTAAACATGGAAGACGATCCAGTCAAAGAGAAACTAAAATTAGAAATGATCGTATAACCTGGGCTTTCCCCAGTACCGCCAACTAACGACACCTGATGTAACCTGAGTTGAACTAAGGTCATGGCGTTTGATATTTTTACTAAACTACTTTCTACGCTCCGATAATTTGGTTTGTCTATTAAAATATTATACCAGTTAGTAATACTTCAATACACAAGTATAGAATGAAAATTTAATGGCTTCCGGCAAGAAGCTAGTCTTTGTTCTTTCGAGCAGTCCTTTAGCTCAAACAAAAGCCAGTGTCGTGATACCTGAGAAACTTGCAAAATGTTGCTCGCGACTAAAGTAAAGAACATGTACCCGGTACGGCATCTATCGTCTTTGCCCGAAAATGTTTTCAGTTCCTTTTTACATGTTTCAGTTTCAATATTTTAATTCGTATACATTTTCTCTTTTTTATTTTCATGTCTATCGTATAAAACAGTTTTTGTAACTGATAGAAAGATGTAATTTTCCCTTTTTACCAGGTTCGTAAGTTCACCCTTTCATGGTTTTTGTCAAAATTTTTCCTAGAGGGCAAACAAGCGAAAATTCGTCGCTACATCAGTTGCCAAAAGAACGCTTTAGAGTTAGTACATCTGCCGAGTTTGGGATTGATAAGTGATAAGATTGTGAAGACCGCATTGCCATGCAAAATCATTACTTTTTACAGAGAAATGTGGGTCAACTTCATGTCCCCAACATACAAATATTAGTAAAACTTCGAAATTTCGTGAAACTGTATGTTCTCGAGGTTTTGGCCTATCATCATCAAAACTTGCAGATGTTGTAACTGTTAGGAACTCTTTCCACTGATGTTGTCATTGTTGATTGATTTTCGCTTCTTTGTATCTGTCAAACGTGACACAAACTGTGAACCATCAAATGACTGACAGAACAAGGTTTATGACTGTAGTAGCTAGAAGAGAACGAATATACTTAATTATATTCTCTAGCTACTTAAAAATCAAGAAAATTTAAGCCGTTTTAGAATTTGCAAAGAGCAGGGCCAGACGAGTGGGGTAAACAAAGCACAATATTTCCCTTCCAATCCTTTGTTGTGAAACATACACATGGAAAGAGACGCGATTGCAATAGTAAATTGCAATACACCAAACAGCTTGAAATTCCATTTTAATGCGAGCAATCGAGTGTATATCTTGTTATGAAAGGAGAAGAATAGCTCATTACAAACATTAATCTGTCTCGGAGCGACTTTTTCTTTTATTGTCCATAATATTTTTTGCCAACAAACTGACAGTCATAAACCGACAACAGAATGAAACTAAAAATTCTCAGTTGAAAGAGCTTGGTCCGTAACAGTCTGTTTTTGCAGCCTTGTGAGAAGTTTCACTGTTGTGCAAACATTAGAAACACCCGGACCGTTTTCGAAACACTTGCATACATTTGCAGTCGATCAATTTGATCATCGCATCTCCTACACGCTGAATGGTTCTTACTGATAGACGATAAAGAAACATTAATTCTTGCTTAGAAAAAAGCTTAGTCATAAATTTTGACACATGGCGTCGCTAAGTCAGCCTCAAAAGTTAAAAAGGGAAAATTACCATCGTCTCGTCACGGTTCTGGGAATAAGGGAGTTTTCCCTTAATTAAATTTGCTTTCAGTTGTAAAATTAATAGGCTCGACAAATTTCCGGGAATTTCCCAAAGCAGCATTATAAAACAGTTTTCTTTGAAGTCCTGTTTCATTCTGCTTGACTTCGTTCCCCAGTCGAGGATTTTTCTGTCAAGTTCGTAACAGTGTTAAATCCAAGCGGATCGAACTGTCGAGCATGAAACTGTCAATTTTTCTCGGGTCTGTGCTCTCCTGTTTTATTCTCGGACTAAACACTGCTGTGGCCACGGAACAAGCCAAAGCAAAACAGCTTCTCCTGTACAACCAAACGAGCCACTCGTACCAGCTCGTTGAAGAAACTGTGCATCACCTTCATACCTTAAAGTCGCCCATCAAAATCCTGTCAGCCATTGGTGACTCTCGAGTGGGAAAATCAACAAACCTTAATTTTATCCGTTACTTCTGGAATGGAAACGGTTGGACACCGTTTGTTGAAACATTTAACACAAGCAATACAATGAACGCTTGTACCAAGGGCGTTTGGTTGTCTTCGATTCATGATCAAAGCACTGGAGGAAACATCGTGTTTCTTGACGTTGAAGGAACGGATTTGGGAAATGAAGCAGTGACCGATCACTCGAGTATGTTCGCGGCAATGCTCTCTTCTGGAATAACTTTGTTTGCAAATGAAATGGTAAAAAACCACCATATCAACTTTCTCTATCGAATGTCACGGCTCACTGACGTGATATGGGAAGGAAAAAATGCCAAGAACTTTCCGCCTTTAAAAGTTGTTCTCCGAGGGAGCTCCAAGCATACTCCCGGCGTGACACATCTTGAACATGTCACGCAATCTATCCTTGATCCCAAGCAAGAAAATAAACCCGGAGAAACAGTTGTTATTGGAAAGTACCTCACGAAAGACCGTTTGAGTGTTGCTAAAATACCAACTGTCAGCGAACCGAAAAACTTGGAGAGCATTTCTAGTTTGGCTCTAGTTCCCGAATATTCTGGTGTTATCCGGTCTCTAACGGAAAATTTAAAGAGGGATTGCCCAATAAAAAAAACTGCCAGTGGAGGTGAAATAGATGGCCAAATGTTGGCAGGTTTGACAGTTCAGTTGGTTGACGCGATAAACAAAAAGTCCTGGGAAGGTCTTTCGAGCTCTTACCTTGCGTTAGAAAAGGACCTCTGTACTCGAAAATACAAGGAGTTTGTTGAGCCGATCTTAGGCGAGAATCTTGAGCGGCTAGAAGGCGACAAAAATGAGGTGTTAAACCGTTTTAGAGACCAGTGTTTCCTCGAGTGTGAGGTAAAAAACGCAGTGGTAAAGATCGATAGCACAATTAAACAGAAACGCGACGAAATGGAGATGAAAGAGCGGGCACGTGTGGAAGAAATAAAACGAATACAAGAAGAGGAAAGGCTTCGACAACTCGAAGAGAAACGAAAGAGGGAACAAGAAGAGCAGGAAAAACGCCTTCAAGAACAACAGCGAATACAACGAGAAGCAGAGAATGCGAGACGGCTACAAGAACAAAGGGCAAGAGAGGCAGAGCAGGCACGGTTACGGGAAGAGGAGAGAGTAAGGAAACTAAACGAAGAAATACGGGCTGCTGAGAGACGCGCCAGGCGTGAAAACCGGGAGAAAAAGACAGCAGCAGCAGTGGTTGGAACTGTTCTTGGTATTTTAGCGTTCAGCGACTCTCAACTCAAGACAAACATATCAACTGTATCTAATTCTAAGTACGAATTGATTGGTTTACGTGAGGTGACGTGGCTGTGGAACGACGTAGCAAATAAAGAGTTTGGTTTGCAAGGCAGAGGACAAGGTGTAATTGCACAAGAGGTGGAGAGTTTGTATCCAACGACGGTGTCTGTGGGTAAACGCGGGTACAAACAGGTCAACTATAAAGCTTTAAACACACTTTTAACGACCAAAACTAACAAGGACTTTAAAAATGCGCCTTTAGAGAAGACTTTGAAAATATAGTTTTGCAACTAAGTTTGAAACCATGGGGAATTTACTGAAATAACTAGATTCATTTTGTTAACGAGAGTAAAGGTGTGAAATATAAAACCAATCAAAATTAGAGCTTTATTCAGACTGCGCATTTCGGCAAAGCTGGAAATGAGCTGAAGAGATTACAATGCTGCCATTGCAGAAGAAAGGTCCAAGTTCTATTTTATAAAAACTGAAGGCAAGTTTAAGATCATGCATAGTATTTTAATAAAACTATTAAAATAAATACTAATATTAATACTAAGTGTCTACAGGTTTATCATTTTATCTATGTCACTTTTCATACTGATGTCAACACTAAAGAACAATATGGCCTTTGTCAATGGATTTTCATACTACCATTTTCGGCTTTATTTTTAATGGGGTACCTTTACCCTGTCTTGCATGAACTGTAATTAAATCATTCAAGTTAAACTGAATAAATTTGTTGTCATAGCAATACCATGTTTCTGGATTAAAAGTCAATGTCCTTGTTGTACATTTTTAATAAGTAACAGAAAAAGTACAAACATTTGAATAGTCTCTCTATTAATTACATACAAACATATACATTTATGTACGCATACATAAAAAAGTCTTTTGGGGACTACCCCCTCCTCTCTACTTTAAATATCTTTGGCCTGACAAAAGCTATTTATTATGATTGGCTAATGAGCAGGACAGTAATTCAAACAAGTACGACTGTACTACGGGACCAGGAACTGGTACAACAAAGTAATGTTTACAGTGTGTAATGGACAGCTAGAATTACTCTTTTAAACACAGCTTCATTTATACCTATTTTGTGTCATGAGTAACAACAACGGCTACTTTAGCTTGAAACCAAAACCCTGAACTTTGGTCATTTCCTTTTGCATACATTTTACTTGATGGCTTTTAATTTGCGTAAGGGAAGTTTTATCATGAAATGATGTGAACTGAAGGAGCTTAAGTTCTTTTAGTTGGCCTCAGCTATACATATCAATTTTGAATATTGTGGATGGCACAGCCTGAAATTTCTTGTAAATTCTCTAAAAATCTAAAAACCAAAATCTAACTCTGTCAATCATCAAGGGTTTTTTCAAGAATTATCACTCCAACAACAACAACAAAATTTAGCAGTGTTTGGGAACCAGTTGCTGGTCCAAAAAAGACAACAATGGCATCTTCCACAGTGTTACAGCCACTACAACTATCACAAAATTTTACTTTGATGTTAAACAAAAATTAATTGATTGTGATCACTTGTTTTGTTAATTAATCAAAATATATTGTTTCATAGTGATGATGGCTATAACATGAACCAATAATGTGAAACTAAGCATCTCATCTTATTCTTCATTTTTTCTCACTTTCTTTCTCATTATACTGTAATTGAGTTTAATTAGCTTTATCACTCTATACCATTAGCATTGCTACAGCTGTTAAATGTAGCCTACCCTGTAATGCAACTTTGTCCCATCTAGGGAGGGG
>JAOBAT010012482.1:0-10167 GCA_026413305.1 Hydrozoanthus tunicans | reverse complement strand
TGCATATATATTTTATTTTTCTTGTTAGTTATTCTTAATTGTTAGTCTTAGATTTTATATTAATATTTTTCTAATTTATTTATTTGATTTCCTAATTATCTTGTCAGGACCATCCTGTAAATCACTTTTAGTAATGTATGTATCCTGAATAAGGATTTATTATTATTATTATTATTATTATTAATATTATTATTATAACTGTAACCCGGACCCTTAATGATGTTGGCAGCATTTTTCATTTGTTTTCAGATACAGTAAGGGTAATATATAATATAAGAGATACTAGTGGGCCAAGAAAAACTTGAATGCTGACTGGCCAGATCAACAGAATCTAACAGACAACCTGCACCAGTAGATTACGTACACCTTCTCCAATACAAGACAAAATTAACAGATAACTTACTGGTTATAGTCCATGCAGGATAAAAATATGCTAATCTTTAATAACTTGCATGGTTTGACCTTTCTAAATATATGAGCATATGCGAGACATTGTAAATACGCCATACTTATATACTACAAAATCAGCTTCAAGAAATAAATGAATAGATTGACACAACCAGCTTGATATTTCATTGAGGGCAATCAGTATTCATAATAATATAAAATTTGTTGTGTATAAACTGATCTGTTTTTTTAACTTCAAAAACTTTTTTAAGAGATCAGTTTATACACCACACATTTTATATTTATGACCTTGATTTCATGAAATGTTTTGAGCTCCAACAGGGATTTTTAAATTTCTTCTTTGCTGCATTTAGGACAAAAATAAGCAAATTTGTTTTTGATTTACTCATAGCCTCATTTTAGGGATTTTTGGGACATGCCATTTGCAAGGAAGGAGGGCTTTTCTTGTGTGCTTTGGGTTTAAAGTAGGAATTTTTTGGGCATAAAATTTAAAACTTGCTTGAGCCCCCCTGTCATAAAATATTTAAGTGAGGCCACTTGGGTATAAGTAGCAACAGACAAACAGTTTATCTTTTAACTAACAGAAAATGCTTTCAAACTAACATTTTTTCTAGTTTTATTGACAGGGTAGCAGTGCTCTTTAAGATAGATAAAAAAATTCTTGTACAAAAGCACTGAGTACATAATAACAGCTAACTAACTTATTATTACTAGTATTTATTGTATCAAGATAAAAATATAGTGAGCTAGTTTAATCAAATTATTATATATATATAGTTTTTCTATTTTTGTATATATATAATGGAAAACACAAAAATATATTTAAAAAATCAATCAATATCTCTTTAAATCATAAACTTATTTGAAAATATTAATAAAAATTAATTATTTAAAACTCAAATAATTTTGATGTGCATACATTTAGAGCAATTTGAAATATATTGACTTACTCTTGTTTGTCAAAATTGGAATTTCTTAGATGATAAGGAGGGGGGATTGAAAGGGTCTGAGGATCGGCAGATTTGGCCAAAAATTTTGGTTGCATTGCAATGGATTCATAGCATAATTAATCCTAGCTGAAATTCAGATCTCGTAATGGTTGGGCCGGCAGATTTGCCTATTGGCAGTCCCTGTACCCCAAGCCCTTTCTCACTCCCCCCTTCCCTTAGAACTATAGTGTCAGTAGCCAGTAACCACTGCAATGTAAATTGGCTCTCGATGATGCTTCTGGTACAACAAGATGACTGCAGCTGATGTCAAAACTTTGAAAGGCTGACGTAAATATATCAGTCTTTTGTCATTCAGTCTCTATAGTAATGTCTTTTAGCTTTTTAATTTTTTGTCTGAGTCAGCAATGGAGAGTTTCTGATACTCCATCTTGAGGTTGATGTCATAATTTATTTTAAAGGTCTTAACATCTTCAATTAATGTCAAGATGCAGTGTCAATGAACTCTTTCTTATAACTTTGAACCAATTTCTTCATCTGAAAACAAAAGAAATACACAATTATTTTAAAAGTAACCCACAAAATACTTACTGTAGTGTGAACCATAAATTTTGAGCAATTGAATCAACTTGTAACCATATGCATCTTTATTTTTTTAACTTTATTTTCCTCATTTTTGAAAATTGGTGATTTTGATTGAAAATATAGCAACAAGATACAGTCAAACAAGATTTCCTGAATATACCACCCCTTGTCACCACCATCCTTATTCTCATCCCAACCATCATCACCCCAACTATGATTATCACCACCACTACCATCTTCAGTACCATTACCATCATCAGCAACAGTCATCATCAGAAATATCAATGCCAACACTCACCACAACTATCATCATCATATCAACTATTATCAGCACCACTATCATCTTTGGTACCATTACCACCATCAGCACCACTTCCATCAGCACCACTCATCATCATTACCAGGAATATCAATGTCAACACTCACCACAACTGTCATCATCATATCTATTTTCATCATCATATCAACTATCATCAGCACCAGTATTATGATTATCACCACTATCATTGTCAACAGTGTAATCACCACCACTATCATTATCGCCACTATCATCAACACCATTGTCATCAGCAGCAGCACTATCAGTATTATCGCCACTTTCATCTTCATTACCACCATCATCATTATCACCAATATCATTAACATTACTTTTATAATCAACACTACTTTTTTTATCATCACCACTATCATCATCACCACTATCATCATCACCACTTCATCATCACCACCACTATCATTATCACCACCACTTCTTTCACTATCATCAACACTATCAGTATCATCAACACTTTCATCTTCATTGCCATTATCATTATCACCAATATCATTAACAATACTTTTTATAGTCAATACTACTATCTTTATCATCACCACTATCATCATCACCACTTCATCATCACCACCACTATCATTATCACCACCACTTCTTTCACTATCATCAACACTATCAGTATCATCAACACTTTCATCTTCATTGCCATTATCATTATCACCAATATCATTAACAATACTTTTTATAGTCAATACTGCTATCTTTATCATCACCACTATCATCATCACCACTTCATCATCACCACCACTATCATTATCACCACTATCATCATCACTACTTCATCATCACCACCACTATCATTATCACCACCACTTCTTTCACTATCATCAACACTATCAGTATCATCACCACTTTCATCTTCATCGCCATTATCATTATCACCAATATTATTAACAATACTTTTTATAGTCAATACTACCAGCTTTACCATCACTACTATCATCATCACTACTTCATTATCACCACCATTACCATCACCAACCTTATCATTATCGCCACTCTCATTATCACCACCACTATCATTATCACTTATATAATAATCATCTTTATCATCATCACCACCATTATCATAACCATCACAATCATTATCATCACCAATTTTTTCCACTATCGCGCATATACAACCAATAAATTTAACACTTAATTTTCTTACCAAGAGGAGATGATTGTTCTCATGAGGTAATTCTTTCAAGACGAGGTCACTTATTTTATTAGATCAGACTCCGTTTCAGTGCTACCTTTTGTAACCTTTCAGCTTTTTTGTTATCCAAAAAGTTTTAAAATTTTTAACTTATGGAGTACAGAAAAGAGAGAAAGAAAAGTGCAAGAGGCAAGAGGGGCAAGGGTGGCAGCGTTTATTCGAGGTAACCTTTCTCCCCTAATCCAAAACCAATTCACAACATTTCGAGTGGCTAGCTTGTATAAAGTTGGCAGCCGTATATTTTACCAAAGTGCTTTTCGAACCAAACACCGCTCAAATTATTCGCAGTTTTGCCCCGAAGTTAGTCCTTTCAATTTGTTTTCCAATACATGTATTGCAATACCTTAGGCTTAGTTTTTGTTCAACTTAACCCACATTTAAAAATAAAAACAAATTAAGAACTATTTTAGGCTCAAATCACCGAAAAACTTCAGAACAGTGAGCCTCGGAAAAATTTACCGACTTATGAAAAAAAGCGTGTACGTCCCCACACGCTTCATCCTCCCGGCCTCCAAGATAATTATGTTGTGCCTTACAAAACATTAGGCAAAACTACTTTGTTCTGTTATCAGTAATAGATTTGCTACTGAAAAGAGTCAGCTACCTGTAATATTAAAGTTATTGTACCACTCATCAAGACTGAGAAGGTTATCTCTATTTAGGTCAGCAGAGATAACAAACCCATCAAGGCAGTGCTCGGTGTAGATCATACCAACAAGATTGTTAGCTTCGCGCTTGTCCAGGAAACCATCTTCGTTGGTATCAAACTTAAAAAATGAAAACTGTTGAACAGAAAAAAGCAGAAGTTTTAGATTGGAGCGAGGTCAGCTTTTGCTTTGCCCAGTTGGCTTGTATACGATCAGTTTTTTTTCTTAAAATACATAACTGCATAAGCTTAGGCTGGATCTATAGGTTTTTTTCACTATTGTCCATGCAGCCTCATAAAGCTTGAAAAAATGTACAGAAGGCAAAGAATTTTTATATGTTAATTTTCTTGCCTTTGTGTTGATACAAACCATATGCGGCCAAACTAATTTGACCAAACTGAAACTTTTCCTCAAACAAAAACTCAAGCGTATCGTTTATAATTCCTTATTTCTTAGACGTACTGTTTAATATCTTTAAGTATCAGCAAAAAAAAAACCACTTTTCTTTAATTAAAATTTGAAAGTATGGGAGTTTTGGTTATTGAAGAAAATGTATATCAGACAGTATTATGTACACAATTACGCTATAATTTGACCTCGATTAATTCTCAAATAGTTCTTTAGAAGAGCTAAGTATGTTTGTTTTCATTCTGCAAGGTACCAACACAAAATTGGCAACTGGAAGCCAGAAACTTGCTTGCATTGGAAAGGCCGGCGGTACCGCGCGCTCTCCATCGATAAGTGGAAAAATTCCCGCCAAAAATGTAGCACGAACGTGGCTTGTGTACGAGACCTGTCGTTTCTTTGTTATCTAAAAGACGATAACTTCAGTGGTTTTTTCTCCAAATTATACCAATGCATAGGCACTGCAGCAACTCTAGAAAGCCAAGAACAAATTTCCTAAACAGTTAAAACATGGTACACTAACCTTCAAAAGGTCTCTTTTTTCTTCTGAAGTTCTTCCCCTTCGTCTGAACGCGCGAATCAAAGCCCCGAGATCTAGTAAGTCATAATCTTCATTCTCCTCGAGAGCCTTCACCAGTGAAATCCACTCGATGAAGCGGGTTGAGAATTGAAGCAGTTCGGACTCGGTGCATGGTTTGTGGGGCAAAAGCGTGTCTCCTCCGACTCCGATATCTAGCAAAACAGTATATAGCAAGTTCTTCCAGTTAAACAATTGTTACCGAAAGTCAGGTGTATCAAGTACCGAAATCGAAATTAGATGGAACCAATGGTGTAAAAGGGATAAAACTAAGCACCCTATTAATAAATACTCTAGGTAACGTTTCAAAGCTAAAGAGCAGTGTAAAAAAATGAGAAGCGACTGACAGAAAACAAAAAAGATGGCAATCCAAAAGAAAAAAGAACAGAAAAAAGAAGAAAGAAAAATATGAGTTGCCTCTCGCCCGAGTTCTTGCGTATTTTGTAACATGCGAAAAGGTGACCCAAACCGCTACGCTACGAAGAAATAAGTATATAACCTTATCAATCCGGGTTAAGGGAGGGGAAATGCTCCCAGCTATGGAGTGGAGACGTTTGTTGGGAAAAGGTCGAAACAACGGTACTTCCTAGGAACCCAATTTAGGGGATGGGTATTATGTGCCGCCACCCAACACCTTTTTTCAAAATTGCTGAGTTTCTGGAGCAAATATCATGTTCAATAAAATAGATATTGATAAAGTGCTTGCACCAACGCCTTCTTTGTGAAGAGAGAAGTCCATAATACAATAACAACCAATACCCCTAAATCAGGTTTTCAAAAATTGAGCTCTGAAAATGTGGAGAGGGTTGGGGTAGAGTATATGTGCTGCCACCCACCACCTCCCCCCGACAAAATTGGGTTCCTTAAAAATACAATTGTTTTGACTTCTCCCTTAACATTAAAATTATAAAGCTTTGGTACCGCTTGGGATCAGGAGCCCCTGTTGGGATGTTATAAACAAAATCTTTGCAATGGCATTGCATATTTCAATTTTTTAGAGTTTATCTTTCCCAAATAAACAACACATGAACAGTACTCGGAGAATCAGTGCAATGCATCCAATTCGGGTCAGACGCAACAGATCTAGAAAGTTTGCTCTGTTGCATGTTTGAATGGCATCTTGTCGGAATTAAAATCTTCTTTAGACACACCTATTTGGTACGTTTTTGGGAGGAAAAAGTTGACTTTTCTAACGAGCAACCCCGCATTTTATAGCTGAAAGTAACTCCCTCATCCTTTCCGGAACTATAAAGAGTACCTTAAGAACAAACTAACGGAAACATTGGTTAGGGTTTCAAAGTTGAGTCAAAACCAAAATCCATCGTCACCATCACCTTCACTACACATTTCACGATGGTATCACTAACCGTCACATCTGGAATAATACTTGATAGCAATATTGGCCCCTATTTTCTTGCAGGCGTACATGTGGAGCAAACATGGGTTGTCAAAGGCTTCATTGTATACGGAACATACTGGACGATAATCCTGGCTGCAGGTATCGGGGCATCGGCACTCGGTTGTATTGTCGGGTCGCACAACGCACATACGGCCTTGAGTACAAATGGTTCTACTACACGCATGCTCTAAAGTACAAATTAACATAGAACATTTTTGTTTGACGATCTATCTGAAAATACTAATAACAAGCACAATGCATTAACTAAAATCGACCTTATGAAGGCTTCTGCAGATCTGCCAAGGGTATAAGCGACTTCCGATAACAGCCAATATACAATTTCAAAATTAAAAATTTTAGTTAAATAGTTACCTTGCGGATTTTTTGTTGACAATGGTACTGTGGTTGGCAATCGTGTAGCTGGATGGCGTGTCACTGGCCGTCGAGATGTCCGCAAACTTGTTCTTGTCATTTTAATGGCAGTTAAAAGAATTCGAGTTGTTAGTTCTAATTGTGTTGTTGGTGTTTGACCTGCGGTAGACGGTGAGGCTGTTTTTTCAACCCGTGCGGTCGTTGGTTCTTCAGAGGTTGCCTTTTTAAACGCTGTCACTACCTGCGTGGTAAATACTTTATCTACAGTTTGACTTTTGGTTGTTGTTTCAACTTCTGTGGTCATTGCTTCAACTGTAGTTGAACGTTCGGTCGTCGATTCAACTTGACTTGTGGTTCCTTCACCTATAGTTGAACGAGCAGTAGTCGATTCAACTTGTATTGCGGTTGCTTTACCAGTAGTTCGGCGTGCGGTTGTCGATTCAGCTTGTGTTGCAGTTGCATCCCCAGTAGTTGGACGTTCGGTTGTTGATTCAGCTTGTGTTGCAGTTGCCCCACCAGTAGTTGGACGTTCGGTTGTTGATTCAGCTTGTGTTGCAGTTGCTTTACCAGTAGTTGGACGTTCGGTTGTTGATTCAGCTTCTGTTGCAGTTGCTTCACCAGTAGGTGGACGTTCGGTTGTTGATTCCGCTAGTGTTGCAGTTGCTTCACCAGTAGTTGGACGTTCGGTTGTTGATTTAACTTGTGCTTTAGGTCCTTCAGTAGTTGGACGTTCGGTTATTGATTCCGCTAGTGTTGCAGTTGCTTCACCAGTAGTTGGACGTTCGGTTGTTGATTCCGCTAGTGTTGCAGTTGCTTCACCAGTAGTTGGACGTTTGGTTGTTGATTTAACTTGTGCTTTAGGTCCTTCAGTAATTGGACGTTCGGTTATTGATTTCACTAGTGTTGCAGTTGCTTCACCAGTAAGTGGACGTTTGCTTGTCAGTTCAAATTGTGTAGCAGTTGTTTCAGCTGTAGTTGAAGGTTTGTTTGTTGATTCCCCTGGTGTTGCAGTTGCTTCATCTGCAGGTGTACGATCAGTTGATGTTTTAGCTTCTGTTATAGTTGCTTCACCTGCAGATGAACGTTCGGTTCTTGATTCAATTTGTGTTGATGTACCGATAGTTGGAAGTTCGGTTGTTGATTCAGTTGGTGCTGCAGTTGCTTCACCAGTAATTGAGCGATCGGTCGTCGATTCAACTTGTGTTGTAGTTGCTACACCAGTAGTTGGACGTTCAACTGTTGATTCAATTTGTGTTGTTAGACCGATAGTTGAAAGTTCAGTTGTTGATTCAGTTGGTGCTGAAGTTGCTTCACCAGTAATTGAGCGATCGCTTGTCGATTCAACTTGTGTTGTAGTTGCTTCATCTGTAGTTGGACGTTCAGTTGAGGTTTCAACTTGTGGTGTACTTACTTCACCTATTGTTGGACGTTTCGTTGAGGTTTCAGCTTGTGTTGTACTTGCTATATCCGTAGTTAGACGTTCCGTTGAGGTTCTTACTTGTGTTGTCCTTGCTTCATCCGTAGTTAGACGTTCGGTTGAGGTTTCAGCTTGTGTTGAAGTTGCTTCATCTGTAGTTGGACGTTTCGTTGAGGTTTCAGCTTGTGTTGTTCTTGCTTCATTTGTAGTGGGACGTTCGGTTGAGGTTTCAGCTTGTGTTGAAGTTGCTTCATCTGTAGTTGGACGTTCCGTTGAGGTTTCAGCTTGTGGTGTCCTTGCTTCATTCGTAGTTAGACGTTCGGTTGAGGTTTCAGCTTGTGTTGAAGTTGCTTCATCTGTAGTTGGATGTTCCGTTGAGGTTTCAGCTTGTGTTGAAGTTGCTTCATCTGTAGTTAGACGTTCCGTTGAGGTTTCAGATTGTGTTGTCCTTGCTTCATTCTTAGTTAGACGTTCGGTTGAGGTTTCAGCTTGTGTTGAAGTTGCTTCATCTGTAGTTGGACGTTCCGTTGAGGTTTCAGCTTGTGTTGTCTTTGCTTTATCCGTAGTTAGACGTTCGGTTGAGGTTTCAGCTTGTGTTGAAGTTGCTTCATCCGTAGTTAGACGTTCGGTTGAGGTTTCAGCTTGTGTTGAAGTTGCTTCATTCGTAGTTAGACGTTCCGTTGAGGTTCTAGCTTGTGTTGTCGTTGCTTCATTCGTAGTTAGACGTTCGGTTGAGGTTTCAGCTTGTGTTGAAGTTGCTTCACCTGTAGTTGGATGTTCCGTTGAGGTTTCACCTTGTGGTTCACTTGCTTCATCCGTAGTGGGACGTTGAGTTGAGGTTTCAGTTTGTGTTGTTCTTGCTTCATCTGTAGTTGGACGTTTGGTTGTTGATTTAACTTGTGCTTTAGGTCCATCATCAGTAAATGGATGTTCGGTTATTAATTCAACATGTGTTGCAGTTGTTTCACCTGTGGTTGGAAATTTGCTCGTCAGCTCAAAGAGCGTTACACTTGCTGCAGCAGTTGTTGGACGTTCGGTTATTGATTCCCTTTTGGCTTCTGTTGTTGTTGCCTCATCTGTAGTTGGACGTTGCGTTGAGGTTTCAGCTTGTGGTGTACTTGCCTCATCTGTTGTTGGACGTTCCGTTGAGGATTCAGTTTTTGTTGTTGTTGCTTCATCTGTAGCTGGACGTTCAGTTGTGGTTTCAGCTTTTGTTGTTGATTCATCGGTAGTTGGACGTTCAGTTGAGGTTTCAGCTTTTGTTGTTGCTTCATCGGTAGTTGGACGTTCAGTTGAGGTTTCAGTTTTTGTTGTACTTGCTGCAACTGTAGTTGAAAGTTCAATTTTAGTTCGTGTTGAACTTGCTTCATCCGTAGTGGGATGTTCGGTTAAGGTTTTAGCTTTTGTCGTAGTTTCTTCATCTGTAGTTGAACGTTCAGTTGAGGTACCATCTTGTGTTGTAGTTGCTTCATCTGTAGTTGGACGTTCAGTTGAGGTTTCATCTTTCGTTGTTGTCGTTTCGTGTGTAGTTGGGCGTTCAGTTGTGGTTTCATCTTTTGTTGTTGTTGCTTCATCTGTAGTTGGACGTTCAGTTGAGGTTTCAGCTTTTGTTGTTGCTTCATCGGTAGTTGGACGTTCAGTTGTGGTTTCAGCTTGTGTTGTCCTTGCTTCATCTGTAGTTGGACGTTCAGTTGAGGTTTCAGCTTGTGTTGTTGTTGCTTCATCGGTAGTTGGACGTTCAGTTGAGGATTCAGTTTTTGTTGTTGTTGCTTCATCGGTAGTTGGACGTTCAGTTGTGGTTTCAGCTTGTGTTGTCCTTGCTTCATCTGTAGTTGGACGTTCAGTTGAGGATTCAGTTTTTGTTGTTGTTGCTTCATC
>JAOBAT010012460.1:0-10169 GCA_026413305.1 Hydrozoanthus tunicans | reverse complement strand
TAGTAGTAGTAGTAGTAGTAGTAGTAGTAGTAGTAGTAGTAGTAGTAGTAGTAGTAGTAGCAGCAGCAGCAGCAGCAGCAGCAGTAGTAGTAGTAGTAGTAGTAGTAGTTATGGTAGTAATATCCTCAGTTTAATAACCGTTTTGCAAGGCATGTGTTAACTTGAAAATTACTTCACATTGCGTATTACACTTATAAGTAGTAGCAGTAGCAACAAAAACATTTGTTCTAAAGTGCATCTGTGTTCGAACAGAATTGGAATCAGTGACTCTGTATCTGATGGAGTGTGGCAATACCAGGATGGTTCGAGAGTCACTTTCTTCAGATGGGGTCCGTCTGAACCGAACGGTGGACGAAATGAGAACTGTGGAACAATTTTCGCATCTACGAATCACGGATTGTTCAACGACGGACCCTGCAGCTATCGCTACAATGCTTACATTTGCAAGAAAGCTGCTTTACAAGGTGAAACTATAATTAGCGCAGGGAGTGGGGATAGAAAATGGATAGAAAATTTAACCGCCGTCTGGTTAGCCTAATTAGTAAGGCGCCAGGGGGGTACTCCAATATAGTTTGGGTGCCACTGGGTTCGCGAAAGCCCTACCTTTTACTGGAGTAAATTCTGCAAATTTTGTGACCCAATACCGGAGTACAAATTTTAAATCCCAACACTAAAACAACTTTCGTTTACACTGTGTGTCATAGAAAAGCAAAAACATCTGACACGATATAAAACACCCGGGAATAAAGCGCTCAAGTGTTTTGGATTTCAATGTTTTGTTATTACAAAAGTACTGGTGACATTAAACAAAGATTTTGTGGGGTTCCTTTACTGATTTTCAATCTGATACTTTATTTTTTAGTTCGTTCTTCAGCTGTTTATTATCTCTCCAAGTTACCTTTTGAAACTTGTAACCACCTCTGTGATACAAATGGGGCCTTCTGTTTGAGCGATAACCACGGATTTAGCAACAACAACATACTCCGAATCTTTCAAAATCTTGGTGTGGCTTGTAAGAGGTCCAGAGACACAGACTCCTTCCAGTTCAAGGATAACCCGGTTTATATTACAGGAACTACTGGTTGGGGCGGGCGATGTGTTGGGTGGAAAAACATTCCCTTGAGGATCAGTTGTGGTGCAATACCTGGCCATGACAAAGTTCGCCGACTTTGTCCTTGTCGCTTTCAAGGCTAGTATTTTAGATATTTTTATGAATGACTGCTAAACGAAGGTTTGGCATGAAATCACTTTTTTTCTTTCTTTCTTCCTACTTTCGTCCTTCCCTCCCTTTCTTCCTCCCTCCCTCCCTCCCTCCCTTTCTTCCTTCCTCCCTCCCTCCCTCCCTTTCTTCCTCCCTCCCTCCCTTTCTTCCTTCCTTCCTTCCTTCCTTCCTTCCTTCCTACTTTCTTCTTCCATCCTTCCTTCCTTCCTACTTTCGTCCTTCCCTCCCTTTCTTTCTTCCTTCCCTCCTTCCTTCCTCCCTTCCTTTCTTCCTACCTTCCTTCCTCCCTCCCTTCCTCCCTTCCTCTCTCCCTCCCTTCCTCCCATCCTTCCTCCCTTTCTTTCTTCCCTCCCTCCTTCCTCCCTCCCTCCCTTCCTTTCTTCCTTCCTACCTTCCTTTCTCCCTTCCTTCCTCTCTTCCTCCCTTCCTCCCATCCTTCCTTCCTTCCTGCTTTCATCCTTCCCTCCCTTCCTTTCTTTCTTTCTTTCTTTCTTTCTTTCTTTCTTTCTTTCTTCCTTCCTTCCTCCCTTTCTTTCTTTCTTTCTTTCTTTCTTTCTTCCTTCCTACCTCCTTTCCTTTCTTTCTTTCTTCCTTCCCTCCCTCCCTTTCTTTCGTCCTCTCTTTCGTCTTTCCTACCTTCCTACCTACCTTCCTTCCATCTTTCCTTACCAACTCACTCAATTTATCACAAATTTGTATACTGACGTGCATATTAACTAAATTATCTGCTGTTTAAATCTGTTAGTGCTTTAATAGGCCTTATTGAACTTTTGCAAATTAAAACTGACAACGAAATTTATTTCTCTAACATTTCCCAGCTGTTTCTCCTGCAAGCCAAAAAGGCGTATTGCAAGAATTCTGGCACAATGCTCGTTTTAATCCTACGCAAACAGGGATGTACATTGACAACCCTTACTTCAAGACTCATCCAACACAAACTCGTGTCCTCTATGAATTTGATGCTCCACAAAATGTCGGAGACCGTTACGTCCAGCGTCTATCGGCCTACTTATTTCAGGTACTGAACCCTTAAGAGGTAAAGGCAGTTCAATCTCCAAACAACAACACGCATAAAAACCTCGAACGAATTAAATTTCATGAATATTTCCCCCCTTTCCACCCCGTATAAAAGAAAATTAATCAACTTGTTGTATAAATGTTTTTATTCAAATCGGTCGTGTTTTAGCTTCGCTTTCCAAAACTATTTTTACAGTAAGCTTTTCAACCAATCAGATTGCATTGTTCCAAGTAGTGGGCCAGTACACAACCAATCAGATTGCATGCTTCACAAAAGTGTGCTGGTACTCAGCCAATCAGGTTTCGCGATTCACCGTAGTGTGCTAGCAACTAATTAAACTGTTTTAAAATCGTTCAGGCACAAGAAAGTGGCAATTATACATTCTCTCTCTCCTGTGACGATCGCTGTGAGCTCTGGATTCATGACCTTGATTTTGAATCTATGGCCAACGAGAAGCCGAGGAGCTGGCACTATCAATTAAGTAAATCTACCAAGTATCATCAGTGGACAAGGTGAATTTCTGTAACTACAAAAATGAAGACTTTCCATGTAACATAAACTTGTCCTTCGCCAATCGAACTCCTTGCTTTGCTATAGTTGGTCTGTGGTTTGACCAATGAAAAGTTCTCCAAGGTTTCCAATAACTGGTCTGATCTTTGGCCAATCAAATTGCAAGGTTTGCATAAGTAGGGCTGATCTTTGACCAATCAAAATGCAAGGTTTGCAATAGTTGTATGATCTTGGACCAATCAAATTGCAAGGTTTGCAATAGTTGGTCTGATCTTTGACCAATGAAACTCCAAAGTTTACAGTATTTGGTCTGATCTTGGACCAATCAAATTGCAAGGTTTGTAATAGTTGGTCTGATCTTTGACCAATCAAACTGTAAGGTTTGCAATAGAAGATAATTTTTTTGACCAATCAAAATGGATGGTTTGCAA
This sequence comes from Hydrozoanthus tunicans, assembly GCA_026413305.1. Lineage (NCBI taxonomy): Eukaryota > Metazoa > Cnidaria > Anthozoa > Zoantharia > Hydrozoanthidae > Hydrozoanthus > Hydrozoanthus tunicans. The sequence continues at coordinate 6,988 of JAOBAT010012460.1, read as the reverse complement.
TAGTTGGTCTGATCGTTGACCAATCAAACTGTGTGGTTTGCAATAGTTGGTCTGATCTTTGACCAATCAAACAGCAAGGTTTACAGTAGTTGGTCTGATCTTTAGCCAATTAAACTGCAAGGTTCGCAATAGTTGGTCTGATCTTGGACCAACTAAGTTGCAAGTTTTACGATAGTTGGTCTGATCATGGACCAATCAAATTGTAAGGTTTGCAGTAGCTGGTCTGATCTTGACCAATCAAACTGCATGGTTTGCAACAGCTGACTGATCTTTGACCAATCAATTTACATGGTTTGCAATAGTTGGTCCCGGACTGATCTTTGACCAAATTGCATGATTCTCAAAATTGCACTAGTTGGTTCTACCAGTCTGTAGACAGAGACAGTTCAGAGTCAGTTCCACCTTACCAGACATCATCAGTAGTTAAAGTGACTTCAATAAAAAGGCGTTAAACTAACGAGTCACGCGACTCTTTGGCTGGCAAGCAGGGTCACATGAGTTGTCAGCCAAGATAATGGACGGGTCAAACACTTCTGACCCTGCTTGTCAGTCAAAGGTTCGTGTGACCCGTTATTGTAAATCGCCTTCTACAAGAGAGAAGACTTTCTAGAGTAGAAGAAGTGCTTAGTGTAGAGTATAATGTAAAGTTTTAGTTGTTAGGCTCTTTCTTGTGTATGAGCTAGAAAGTATTTCTTTGGGAGAAGTAAGAAAAAAACGTAGCATTTCCTTTCAAAATGAGACAAGAGAATAACATGTTCAAAAACAGAAATTAGTCTAAGTTGCTTCTTTGACAAACGTTGATACACGTACACTTTTCTGATTTTGCGTCGTTTTCAATATTAGGTAAGGACTATTTAGTATCTGATTTTACGCCGATTTTTAAAACTTTAAAAGTTTAAAACTACTCATGAGCAGGAAGTTTATTTCTCTTTGAAACGTGTATACTCTCATAACAGGAACAAAATGAAGATTTTGTTGGAAAAGTGTCATCTGTATCGACTTGGAGTTTTCATGAGCGAAGGCAGTGGACCGGATCATCTGTCACTGGGAATGAGACTTCCAGATGGCAACTACAGCAGACCCATTGACAAAAAGTTCTTGTTTTGGAGAAAACCAGGTAATTGCTCCATACCTAATTTGCCTGAAACCGAAGAATGATTGCCGCTTGGTAATCCCAGTTGACAAGGTGCCAGTCACTCAGGGTCTTAAAATAACTTAGGAGAAGGTTTTGCCTTTGCTCTAACATCTGCAAACGGTTAGACCTTTGTGTCTTCTCGGATAAGAACTTTAAGTAATGGTCCGTGTAAGAACTAGGGAGCCTTCCATCGTTCTGCGGCATTTCGCTTTTCCAACGCAAGAATGTTTAGATTTTCATACTAAGAATACTTTAACATGTGTACAACATAGTTTTAAAGTAAAAAGCAATGAAACTCTTTTTAAAAGCAATGTTTCTTTTGTGCTACAATAATTTGGCCAATCATAGAATTCAAAAACAAAAGCAAAGGAAACCTTTTGACTTCCATGTTCTCCACATGGAATTTTTCTTAAATTTAAAAACAGAAAAGTTTCAACTAAGAAGGATTGAATAAGTGAACTGGAAATAAATACATAAGCTTACTTAGGAAGATACGGTCAACTTTTAAAGTTTAGCCAATCAGATCAACAGTTTAACAATATCATAGTTAACACCTTTCTGCATTCCAATACCGTTGACCTCCCTAGTTCTTACTCGGATTGTTACTTAAACTGTAGGCCTAGTATCTCAAATTCTTATCGGGGGAGTCAAAAAGCCCACGGCCAGTAGGGTGGCCTCAGTTTCGTGGCCAGTCAACTATTAACTGAGGCCAACTCTGAATGAATATCAATGTGAGCCGTTTAAAGCGGACTATCTAAGACCCTCGATACCAAAGTCTACTGTATTCCTTTGTAAACAAGTACTAATGAAAGCTCTGATTGGAAGAACTTGTGTAGCTTTGTACTTTCAAAACATAACCTAGAAATAGATTCTTGCAACTTTGCAATCTCTAAGTTAAAGCTAAGTTTAAACTAAACTTTACTTGTTTTTAACGAGGGTAAATGTCTAAACATTGTGGAAGCTTTCTAACACATGGCTCTCGGCACGAATTTTGGCTTTAAAGTTGTTTTTGCAAACCTCTATAGTACTGATGTGGTGTTCTACCAACTAAGCTAGGATTCCACACCTTTAGTTGAACAGTTAAGTTATTTTTCTATGCCACTAAACTAATGCGCCAACAAGAAACTATAAGAAGCTGTTTGTTCGGTGGCGGTAAATTAGACTTGATGATACTCTGGTAGATCTATGACTTCAATTTAAAAAGTTGACTGAGTCCAGTATAGAGTTTAGCTACATGTACGGGGAAATTGGGTGGTGAATTTTACTGAATTTCTTTTTCTTGAGACAAAGAACAAGAGTCCTTCTTCCTTTGCTTGAGTAATTGTATTCGAGTGGTAAGAAATGTAGAAAGTATTTGTCAAAAAAGTGTTGATACTTTTTCCACACTCGTCTTAGCATTTGTAAATAATTTAAAGTTTCTTCATTACAGGGAATAGGAGCCTTGAATTCGTTTTAGATAACGCCACTAGGATGGTGGTAAAAGTTGGAAGTACATTCACCCTTTCTGGTACGTATTTAAGTAGTTAAGGTCAAAATTTCCATCTTGTCTCGCATCATTGCTGCAAAAAGGATCGAAAGGCAATCGGTTGCGCGTTTTTCCACACACGTACATGCAGCTTGTCCTGTTTCAAGAGTAAACTGTTGTCAGTACTTTTTGCAACAAAACTTATAAATCGATGCTGCGTGTATTACTGCAACAGATCAACTTGTCTCGGGGCAGGAGGTCGGCAGCAGGCCAATCAGAAGTCAGGATTCGCTCATATGCAACAATTTAGTTTTGCTGCGATACAAGTTTGTACGCGGATGGAAAACGCGCAGCATTGCTTTTTCAACCTGTTTTGCAGGAAAGTTGTGAGACAAGTTTGGGATTTTGTTAAGGTCAGTAATACGAGAAACGAAATCCTCCAATTTGTCTCGCAACATTGATGCGAAACAGATTGAAAAGCGATGCTGCGCGTTTTTCAATCTTGTCTCGCAACAAATTAAAGCTGTTGCGGACTGAAGATATTTGTTGCAGAAAGCAGGTCGTTCGTTTTGAACCAAAACTTGTTGATACAATGCGTATTAGTGCCACAGATCAAATTGTCTTGCAGCATGATATCGTCAGCACGCCAGTCGGAAGCTGTCATTGTTTTCTGATCTGCATGGCCTCGCCTGATATAAAGACTATGGGCAGCAGTCCAAACGTATTTTTCATCTAGTTATGACCGAAATTACAATACAATTGAATAAGTAATATTTTGCTCTTTGTATTCTACAATCAATAATCCCTTAGAACTGTTTTGTTAATATGGAGGATGTTTGGATTTTTTGCGGCTTGCATTGAGAATAATTCCAGTTCAATTGACCTTTTCCAAGAAGCGGCTGTAAATTATACCACAATGCTTTTCGAAACTTTACTTGAATTAAATGTCTTCTCGGATAAGAACGTTAAACCGCAGACCCTCGGAGTCCTTTAAATGTGTTATAAAACCTGTTGGGTTTTCCGATCTGCCCTTATGGTAGTGAAGAATTTAAACCGTAAACCATAGAAAGTCTAAGCTGTTCAGCTGGCCACGTTTGTTTTCCATTTACAGGTGTGTATCAATACTGCTGTTACGGACTATGTCCAGCGTGCCCCGTGAGACTCGAGATGGAGGCGTTAAAACAAGTGGTAGTGATTGAACGTTCTTTGAACCCAACATGTGTTCCAAAAACGACAAAATTGACATTTTCTGCAAACCTCCCCTTAGGAAACTACAGGATCCAGGTAACCAAAGGACACCAATCTAGCTCTTTAAATAAAAATAATAAAAAAATTTGGATTTTTAAAGTGCATATATTTAAAAAGTTCATAGACTTTGTTTATACTCAATTATATAATAAAATTGTTCTTTTACTAAGTTAAAAGCTTTAAGCTTAATTTTAAAGTGCTACTTAAGTCATAATCTCATTGATGTTTTTATTGCTTGAATAGCTTTTCGAATATTTCTTTTTTCTGTAAATGGATAATTATCTCCTGAAGTGGCGAGGTAAATATCTTTCACTATTTACCTCCCCCCCACCCCTCCCCTCACAGGCGGCGAAGGTCTACTTTTTTGTTGTCCAGCAACCGATTGTCCTCTATGTTTTCTTAACTGATTCTGAAGTTCAAAAGTGTTAATAACACCCAGGTTTTTAATATGGTTTAGACTTCCTGTTTCACTAATATTTCAGTCTCAGACAAACTTTGGTCCGTCTCCCCTTCGATCCCCCCCCCCCCACCACCACCCGCAAGAACCCTGGTTACGGACCTGCTTTATTTTACTGTCATTTGTGTATGGAATAGAAAAGAAAACGAAAACTCATCGATAGGTTTCTTATCTAGATACTTTATACCATATTTTGCGTATCGTCTGTTTTGTTTATCCAGCTATTGTTTCAATTTGTGACGAATTCCTGGAAACCATGGAAGCAACGTAAACTAGGAAACGTTACCGTTGAAGGTGTGTTCGTTCAAATTTTTTTGAACCAGTTTGAAATTTTTGAACTGGTTTCATTGTTTTGTACTGGTTTGATATCATTTCACCACTGGAAGATATAATTTCTATCTACGCGCGGCTGTGAAATATCCTTTATTTATCACATACTTAGTTCGACATTTACATAGTAGATCGGTGAAATATAGAGCGTATCAGCCACTCATATCAATCGCACGTGGCGATATCAAAAACAGCCAATCAGAACGCACGGTTTCCATACCAACACGTGTGATTGATATGAAACTTTTCCCGCCAATTTTTATAAGAACAACGAGGCTCGGATTGGCCAAAATTTAAGAACAAGTTAAGAACAGGCTGAGGCGCGGGCTCGATAACTATTTTGAAACTTTACCGAGCTTCGGCATTTAACATATAGGAATACAGAAATGGTTTGCAGTTAATTCTCTCTTTTAATCAGTCATTGCTTCAAATTATTTGCAGTACACGTGTATATACTTTCCCCCAAGTTATCCTTACAATTTGTATTCCACTACATGTATTGCAATACCTTAGGTTTAGTTTTTATTCGATTTAAACCAAACTTAGAAATAAGAATAATTTAAGAAAAATGTGAGGCTCAAATTGCCGAAAAATTGAGAACAATGAGCCTCGGAAAAGTTTACTGGTATATATATTTTTTTATATATAAAAAAGCGTGTACGTGTTCTTAGTTAAGGGTAGCGAAAGGTTAATCCGAGACTAGGGAGTTTAAGATACGAGTACGCCAACGTCGACAACGACGGCAGAAAACATGCGCAATAGTTGGAATGCACCGTGCGCGCCACCTGCACGTCGTTGGCTTGAAAACTACATTGGGAAAAGTTCAGTTTTGAAGTGTTTACGACTACGAGAACGACCTACAGAAAATTATGTTAATCTTATTCACAAAGCGTAACTTGGACAAAAGTGAAGCAAACTAGCCATAAGAGATCGAAAAGGGCAAGCAAGAAGTGTGTTTTTTGTAGGCTGCCGTCGTTGATATTGCCGTCCTTAAATGTTAAACTCCCTACTGTCCGAGATGATACGGCGACGGCCTTTTAAAATCTGAAGCCGAAACTTTGAAACCGAGATGTTAGGATACGAAAAGTCCGGGACCAAGACTACCAAATGCTGACACCGAACAAATTTCAGGCAAAACAGCTCCGCTATAAAATGCCGAGAATGCAAGCTATTTTGTAAAAAAATCCGAGACTGAGAGATGGAGATTTGTTAAAAAGAAGAGACCTCGAAACAATAACGCAAAATAGTTACGAGATTTAGAGAACTAGCCGTTATTTGCCGAGATTTTTCCTTTTGTTTTAGGGACCTCTCGCTACCCCTTTGCCTATTCTGCATAATTTGTTACAGACAGTGTTCTCTTGCAGCCTGTATACGTAAACTCTTTGGTTTCAAACCAGGGTTTGCAAATTTCAGTACACAATCCTCTAAGTAATTTTCAGTTTTTCTCTCACAATTTTTTTGATAGCAATAACTGTTTTCCGATGCCATTTTGATGGTGGATTCTGCTCCTGGCAAAACCCCAGTGCTCATTTAAACCAAGAATGGAAAATTGAGGAAAAAGGTAAGTTACAAAAAGAGTAATTAAAAAAAAGAAAAAGAAATCATACGTTTTCAACTTTTCAGATAAGATTTCAGGTGCAACTTATGGCTTATGGTAAAACGAAAATCACAGGCGCACCAGCAAAGCTTAGCAGGTTAGAACAAGAAGAAGGAACAGATTAGATAACGCCATGAACGGATATTTCTTAAGTCAAAAAGCCATTTACTATCAGAGTACGTCTTCTTGGTTTGTCTCATCTTTGAATCAAACTGTTTCATTGCTCTTGCGTGTTCGGCGTTTCGAATTCCCCACGATTAATTCTTGAAGGCACAAGAGGTCCCGATTCTTGAGTTATTCTCATCCTAAACGGCAAGGGCCGACTCAAGAATAAATTTAAATTAATTCGTTGATTGTCCGAAATTTATGGGTAAAATGCCCGAAAGTTTTGGTCAAAAATTTAAGGTCCAAAGCACTAACTTGAAAAATTGCAGGAGTACCACAAATCTTCAAATGTCTACACCAACTTGCGCCTACTTATCTTCTTCAAAATTTCAGCTATTCTTCTGACTTCCACACTTATAACACGCGCCATAAAGATCAACAGTGCGCATACGAAAAAACACCAATCCTCGTTCCGATATAACGGGGCCAAGATATGGAACACACTACCGAAACAAGTTAGGCAAATAACACCTCTGCCAAGATTTTAAAAAAAGCTGAAAATAGTATCTTGTTCGGATACATAAAAACGCCAAATAGGTTAAAATATCAAAAATGGTATAAAAGTTAAATGGTAGTTTAAAACAAACGTTT
>JAOBAT010012459.1:0-32408 GCA_026413305.1 Hydrozoanthus tunicans | reverse complement strand
TAGACATTACTCCCTTAGGGACTCCATTAACAGGCTTGCTGCCAGCTTTCTTAAGATATAGCGAAATTGAAGTTTTACCGAAAAAGATAATTGCTTGCAACTTTTATTTTTATATCTACACCCTCATTAAACACAATACAGTTGCAGTATAATTTTTGCTGGAAGTATTATTAACAACAAAACTATAACAAAGTACATCATTGTATTGTACAACAAGTATGAAAACACAAAATGCCCAATTTACAGTTTTTGCACGTTTCACAATGGATTAAAAGCTCAAAGCTTAGAACAATGTAGATATAATGATACAAAACTAACTATCAGAGCCAAAACAAGACAGTACACTAGAAAGAATGATAACTTACATATATATGTATACTCACGACTGATGAACTTTACAAACTAAAACAAAAAATCTTATGACACAAGCCATAGAGCTTACAAAAAGTTGTTATTAAAACCGAGACTACCAGTCATAACTACGAGAGTTCTGGTATATTTATGAGGTGCATGAATGGACTTCTTAGTCAAAGAACTAATCTAGAGATAGGGTACAGTAATGCGGGTATTCTTATTCGAACTAATATTGGTCAGGCTTAAATTTGATAATAAAACACAAACAAAACCATTCTACCACTGCAAAGATGAATTGTTCAAGAACACGAAATGAACACCAATCGACATTATTCTAAAGATTAACATAGAACTTGTCACAAAAAGGTCGGAAGGAAATTACCATAAATTCTATGCCGGTGAAAAGGCCATTATCTATCATTAAATGGCCTCAAGGCCTAGGTAATTATTCAGTTTTAATCAGGCTTACATTTATAAACGTTTGTCGCTTGAAAGATGCAATAAAGTTGAAATTATCGTACAAGTAATTCGAGAAGGTACATTTAAATAAACAATGGTGAACAGGAAACGTGTACAAATGTACATCGAGAACCTTGAATTGTACAATAAAAACAATTCAACTCCAACCAAGTGTCGTTTTATTTTAAAAACCAATATCTTAACAATAAAAACTCGGAACATAATATATACTTGCAATGGGTCTTCTTGCAAGTTGTTCCTTTAATTGTACATACTATAACCACGGCAAATAAACACGTTCCCTGAAGAGACTCAAAGAAAAAACAAAGTCTTAGTGAATCTAGATAATTACTTGAATAACAGCAAAGCAAACGACGAAAATGAAGTCTGAACAGAAACTTGTTAATTTTTATTTTGAAGATAACAAAAAGTTGTTGTCTTTTCGATTCGGTGAAACCGCGTGGTCAGGGATCATGCTAAATGAATATTCATGACTTTGTGTTTCCAGCTTCTGTGCAAACACAGTTTCAAAATACGCTTTAAACACAACCTCCTACAGCTGCATTACATATTGTCTTTAAAATAAATTCTTTCGACGAAGTCTACCAAAATCAACCACTCTGAAAATTACCTTTTTTAGGCAACCCACGACCTTTGCCAGAGCGGGACTTGCGGTCGTGGAGCTTATCTTTCGGAGGCTTGATAAACAGTTCGCCTTCGTTCTTCTTTACATTTCCATTGAGCACAGACTTCTTAAAGTTGTGGACGGGTCTGATTTCAACTTTCTTCACTCCATTCTCTTCAATTTTCATATCCTCGTCCGTAACTGCCGATGTTGACTTGCTTCGCACACGCATTTTCTTGGAGGAAGCCGTCGGAACTGTTGAGGAAGTGGTACTGGCCATGTTTAACGGTCCAGAGCGAAAGAAAAAGAGTTTGACATAAGCTACCGCCTAGGAACTATTTTGGCACGGTCTAGTAGCCAAGAACCTAGGGTAAAACCAAACAAATCCCTCCAAAGTCTGCTGCAGAGTCCTTTTCTAATAACTTGGTACGTATCCACACTTTGCAATGCTGTGTGTTTGTTGACTTCTGCCTGGTCACGTGTCAAAATTTCTAGCAGCTAATTGGTTAATATCACGTGAGCGGGGGAGGTGGTCGGAAGGAACGCTGGGTAAATTCTGCGAACCAAAACAAACCCAGTCCGTCGGGAGCGGGCGCGAAGCACTACAACAACTCCGACAAAACAATAAAATGAACTAACCAATCTCTTTTCATGTAGTTTTATACAACTGCGCAGCTCACAAGGCATTTGTAGTTTTAGAGTTACGTCATTGTTTGAATAAAAAAAGGTGCATTTATTCGTACCCTTTTTGTCGTTCAAATAAACTTAGTACTAGCCGTTTCTGACGAACGACATCTCGTTACTAATTTTGATTTATAAAGACCTAGAGCTTATTTTCAGGTTGTGTGAATCCAATTAACTGAATATCTGAATAGGTTTAAATATTTAACCATTTAATGTAGACTTATCTTTAAATGTGCACAGTGGCTAGAACTTTTCATTCGAAACCGAAATTGAAACCAATTTGCAGCAACTTTACAGTGTTCCAAAGAATAAAACCCCCTTTGTAAAGTCTGTAATGGTGTTACAACACTTGCAGAAAAACTGCAGTGCGTAACACTTCCTTTAGTGAATTGAACATACGACAGAAACCGAGCAAAAATGAAAAAACACAAGGGAAAAACGAGGCGTCCAGTACGGAGCGCTCCCCAGCAAGTATGTGCCTGCTCTCCCGCGTAACATTTAGCAAAGAAACATTTCCCGCATTTTTGAAAGCGGAGCAGCTTTAGTGTAATCGAATAGAAAAGTGTTGCAATGCAATAGATGTGTTTTCGTGTTTAAGGCCAGCGTTAACGTTCCGGGCAGTTTATGGTAGTGGTCAAAAACTGAAGCCTCCCGCAACTTTGATTAATACAGGGGTTCGCATTCTGAGTGCGAAAAATATGAAACTATAACAAGCACATATTTTGTACAAAAAGACGACAGCGATATGGAAATTTGAAAACGATGTGTAACTGTGTTTTTCAGAGATGTATTTATATAAAATCACTTTTCAAGAAACAAAGAAGATAATTTTAAAACAGTTTCAATAGATGTTATAAACGTTTCGCCTGATCGAACGCTATAAAATATATCTTAGGCCAGGAAGTTTGATACCATTCCCAAATAAAAAAAACTCATTCACAACTCAACTTGGTTAACAAAATGTTAAAGTCTCCGACTTATTTTTAAAAGTGGCAGAAAGAGAAAAATCGGCCTTGCTCAAAAATTTGATTTAAAAGCGCTAATTATTTTTGAACTTTGCCGGGAGCATAATTTCATTTTTGTAAAATTTTAATTAGCAATTAAATGACGTCGAATCTTAGCACGTTTCTGTTTCGTTTTGGTTTTGTAAAATATAAAGTACTGAACGTTTGCTGTTTCAATGTTTTAACGATTATTAAGTTGACAAAATTGATTTGTTGACATGCACAAGTTCTTTGTGGTTCCTAGTTTTTGATGTGTTCTGCTGCACGTTGCATTGTTCTGACTTCCGTTTAGTGCGGGACGTGACAAAAATCGCGTTCGCACAAAAAACAAAAGATTGTTATGAAATAAAACATAAATATTGCTGTCTTGGCAAAACATTCGTGTTGCCATTTCGAGTGGCTTTCATTGGCTGAACCCTCAATAGGCAATACCACGTGGAATAATTTTAAAATGAGGTTATGGGTTTCTTTCAAGCTCGAGGTTGCTGATAGAAGAAGCAGCTTACAGTTTTGAAACTGGAAAAACAAAATCATTTATTTTAAAACATACACACAAAGGAACGCGTGCCAAACCTGGGTCAGTAGGAAAAGCTTTCCCATATATGCAAATTCAAACGGACTGAAAAACACTGATAACAGCAAGCATTGAAACAAATCTATGGATTAGATTTATAAGTACCTCGATTTCGGCAAATCTGTAAGCTAAGAGCAAAAATTAGTTTCTCCTCAAATCAAATTCAACAAGATTTTCAACTGTCAGTCTGTGGTTTACGGTATAGCGGGATAATACTGACTCACCACTGTACGCCAATTCTCTCAGCAACTGAAGTCTTTGCTATCGCACCCTGACCAGCTTCTTCTCCAGTTTCCGCTGCGCAAAGCAGCAAGCCCCACTCGTCAAGAACAATTTGCCCGCTGCTGCGAAACCTTAAAGAACATACATGCACAAATGTTTTGTAAAAACAATGTATAAATGCAAGAACCGAAACCACTCCCTTGCGCCACCAAATTATTAAGTGTATGAAATTCAATGTTATTAGACGAAGGTTAGATACAAAACACCAAGTGACTGTCACCTGTAACAATAAAAGCCATTGTTTGTTAACGTCAAAATATCCGGTTGGTCATGTGATAATGCTGGGCAGTTGTTACCGGTCACGTAGCAAGATTTATGCACGCACAAGAAAGTGAAGAAATCAAGACCCGAAATGATGCAATATCTATAGTTGTTTCACAACGAAGGGCCCATATAGCTGTTTATTTATAGAAGCGAACGTAGTTTTTAGAGGGGATTGAAGTTAACATCGTAGAGTTTCCGCTTTCTAACTTTAACTGCTACAAATGCTATTTCAGTCTCTGCGAAAATTGGCGACGAAGAGCCTGGGAATGGCACCAGTTAACAGTTATGATGTGGGGAGTTGCAGTGTTTGTTTTTTTTGGTTTATTGTGGTGTAGATAAGTTGCAGCTTTTATTGTTTAATTTTGTTGTTGCGGTTTACAATTTTTCACGCTGCTTTTTTTTTTCGTTTCGAGCAGCTTTTAGGCAACTAAGAAGTAAAGTAAGGGGTTTCTAACAAACTGACCCTCTTACAAATTTAGAACACTAATTAGTAGATTACAACCCCCCCCCCCTCCTCACCAGCTCCGCGGCCCTAGAACTATTGGAAAATTTCTTATTTTTTTCATCAATGCTCGTTGATACTGTCAATTTTTCCCATGTTAATTGCAAGCCTACCCCAGCTACGATGAGTACTTATCTGTTGAATAAAATTGAAAATAATTAATAATAATTAATAATCATAATTTCAAGGAGAACAAAAACGTTAACGGTTGATTATGGCTGGTTACCACTTGGGCGGCCTGTGGCCACAAACCAATATGGCTTCTAAAGCATGATCAACCAAATTACTAGGTTATAGTTTATTTTTATGTTTTTAGCTTGCTTTGTGAGTTTTTAAACAGGCTTTTGAATCTCTTATGCTTCACTTGAACAGTTTGAAGTGGTGTAACAAAAACTGCGTTAGAAATATGAGTCGAATATTTGCCATTTCTGATCTTCACGTTGACATGGAGCAGAACCGACAGTGGGTTAAAGATTATCTTTGTTCGGGCCTTTACAAGGACGACGCACTCATCGTTGCCGGTGATGTTACAGACAACATCAGCCTGCTACAGGAAACGCTTTTATCACTGGTGAAATCGTTTGCTAATGTTTGCTATGTACCAGGTAAGGTATTTCCCCTTTCGTACGTTAATTCTCTTTTACCATATGGCATAGAAAAATCGATTTCGAGTTTGAAACTTTAGGTCATGCACACGTAAAGTACGTATGAAACAAGCCCTTAGCCAGGATTTTTGGGGGAGGGTGCGATCGAACGAGGAAACAGGGGGGATGGGTATACGGGCACACTCTTTGCACTCGAACCCCCCCCCTACAGGTCTCGGTAATTGTATACAATAGTTATGTATAAATAAGGCCTCCTAACCTTTAAGCAAAGTCTAAAATTTAGGGTATAATGTATGCATGTTTAAATATAATGCCTTGATTTGTGTCAACTAGTGTTATCAGGGAAGTATGCTCATACTTGTTTTCCAAGCTTTGAAAACTTTTAAAAGGGGGATGTAAGGGTTGCAAAAGCATCTACCCCCTTCAACCCCTGCAGGCCAAAAAGGGGATAAATAAGGCAGTTTATTGTTCTTTATAAATTTTGTCTAAATTTGTAAACCACACTGACAGGTATGTTTTGACAGTTTTTTTTTTTTATCATAAAAGAAACTTTATAATTTATTCATCTGGCTGTTATTGTTTTGAAAAATTATTATTGAATTATAGGTGAATGAACCACTTTTTAACTATTTTTTTTAAACTAAGCATTGAATCGAGGTCATAAAAGTTTTCAGTGTCTCATAGTGCTCTCCCCAAGGGGGGGTACTCTAACGGGGTGTCTGCTGAACTTTATATTGCAATAACCCCGAAGCTTGAAATTTACCTAAAAATACCTGATATCAAAACATGCTGCCCAATACAAGACTATTACTTTGGAAGGAGAGTGTCTCCGAAAACGTTTTTTATTAAATATTTTTAAAGCAAGATTTTAGGCCTGAATGGCACAAACTAGAGTTTATTACAAGACTTACTAATTTTAGTGAGGTGAATCAAGTAAACAAAATTATAAATGTACATTGTATTGTCTCCCTGATATTAGCATCAAGTTTGAATCAGGTCTTATATAGTCAGACAATTTTCCTTTTGGTCAGTATTAAACTGTCAAAACTTATCTGTTAATACTTACAGGAAACCATGAACTTTGGATAAGATCTTCAAACAACAGTTCAGATGTGAAAGAAAACTCAATTCAGAAGTTCAACAGAATACTAGAACTGTGTGACAATATTGGAGTTCATACCAAACCTATCAAAGTACAATGCCACAATAAAACTAATGTATGGCTTGTACCACTTTTCTCATGGTATACCCAGCCAGAAGAAGACAGGACAGATTCCTTGTTTATTGAGGGCAGAAATGAGAATCGGGAGAAAACACAGTCATTATGGATGGACAACCATCTCTGCAAATGGCCTGAAATGGATTTTTCTATCTCAAAATATTTTGAAAATCTCAATAAAGAACAGTTGTCAAGACAATATGATTCACCCATCATCTCATTTAGTCATTTTCTTCCCCGACAAGAACTAGTGATTCCAACTGAAAATGAAATAAGAATGGTTGATAAAGAAAGACAAGCAATGGGGCTGGTAGAACTTTACAATCCTCGGCTTCAAGGTGCAATGGCAGGCTTTAACTTCTCTCGCTATGCCGGATGCCACTCCCTGGAAAGACAACTAAGACAGCTTGGCTCTAAAGTTCACATTCATGGGCACCAACACCGTAACAGGGATAGAATCATTGATGGAGTGCATTATGTTTCATTTTGTCTTGGCTATCCCCGAGAAAGGTCCCAAGGCTTAATGTGGGAACTTTCAAAAATTAATGGTCCTAAACACATATGGCCATAAATTATGTTTTGATTTTGTATCAAAAATGTTGATTTAAAATAGAATTCTTCATAATATTTGTGTTAAATATATTCTAAAAGAGGCATTAAAACACAATAAGGCCGTGTGGAGAGGGGCTTCTAGACTCTGGCCTGATTGGCCACACAGACTAGGAAAGGATTTTAGCTGTTTTAGCTAACCATACAATCTTATTATTTGCATGTTATCAAGAACTTCACATTTATTTGTCTTAAGCAAGAATAAACTAGCAAAAGAAGACACTCATTTGGCAAGGCTTTTTATTTACCACTCCAAAAGCTCAAAGCCAGAATGGTCTAAGTTGGACAACACATTATGTTTTCCCATCAATATCATTACAATGACATCAGTCATAATAAAGTTGATATCAGTCAATACCATACTTGCTTTCAGTCAATATCAATTGCTACTAACACCCTTAAGATACCTTACTGTATATTAGGGAGTAATCAGTTCTGATGTTCAATTAACAGATTCCAAAACCGATTCTGTTGACAGGAAATGTTTTTTGTTGTCAATATTAATTTTGATGCATGTTCAATTAATATGAAAGTTTGCAAAGTCAAACACAGAGCAAAACTACATGATTGTAAAAATCGAATAAAAGACGAGAAAGGTGATCAATTTTCAGTTTCAACAGGGAAATAATGCTAATGATGTGACCCCAGTATACAGCTTTCTTACATGAGACCCTGTTAATATGACAACTTCAAAGCGACTATATTTCCATGAATCATCAGTGGTAGATTCTTCTGAACTCTCAGCTACCAAATAAATGTCCTGCATAAGATGCTTTATAATGTTGTTATTTTTTCTTCACTACCCAGAGCTTATAGGGACCCCACTTCCCCCCCCCCCCCAATTCAATAGTGTTCCAGTAGCAATCATCAAGTGGTCAAAGTTTTAAATTACAAGTTATTGATCAGTTACCTTAATTTTGATGTTTTTTTCCCTTGTTTCACTTTGGATTAAAATTACATGGAGAACAACAATCCCTAGAGAGTTTTAAAGTAATTTTTTTAGAAATATCTGATCCTCCTGTTTATTTTACCCCCTCCTCTTTTAATTGTATTTTTCTAACCCCCATTTATTTTTATTCTCCTTTTACTAAACTTTTTAAATTTTTCCTCCTCTCCCCTGGTTTATTTGGTAGCTGAGGGTAAACTTAATAAGTAACATTATTTTTGATTACTAAATTATGCTGTCATATTACAAGAACATTCTTGAATGAACAACCGTATACATCCTAATGAGTGCTTTTGAATTATTTCACAATTTGCTTAATCGTTAACTGGGTCAACCAGCTGAAAGCGGGTTTTGCCTGTCTTAGTGCTTGGCTTCCCGGTCACGAGGATAATATTCCGCTAAAATGCTCTGTGGGATACGCTTGAGTAGCTCTTTGGGGAAGATTCGTAGTAGTTTCCAGCCAATGTCCAGGGATTCGAAAACTGTCCGGTTCTCATAAGTACCTAAACAGATTGATGAAAAGTTTGTTAGCATGTGTTGCTATAAGTAAGCTAACAAACCTCATGGACGTCCTTAATTTTACTCAGGAGGGGATGTTTATTAAACACAACTTGGGCATTTATTAATGATTTTAACAATAACTCGGTGCTCCCCTCCAAAACACAAACAAAACATTGGACAGGTGCAATTAGTATCATTACCTTAAGAATTACTGTTACTATGCTGCTGAACTATTCCTGTTACTATTACAGTTAACTACTACAGTGGAATCCCGGTTTAACGATCTTCGGTTTAACGATATTCCCGGTATAACAATAAACGTTCGTTTCCCCGGCAAAAGTTATAGTAAAATGTATGGGGTAGAACCCCGGTTAACCTATATTCGGTTTAAGGATGATCCCGGTTTAACAATGGGGATTTTGTTCCCAGAGAGTAAAATCTTTCCTGGTATAAGCATAAAATCAACATGACAGACCACAGGAAATGCTGGTTTTATAACAAAACAAACTTTAATTAATAAACATCAATGCTGCTGTCAACATTGAATCATTGTTCTTGCTTACGCTCCAGCGGCCATGAATGCTGATTGGTGTGTTTTAAACCGATTTACCTTTAGATCATTGGTTATCTGCCTTTTCTTCCTTGCCTTTTAACAGTTCCCTTAATTTTAAAAGTAAAAGTTTTCCCGGTATAAAAATATTTTTAAAAATTTTCCCACAATATTGTTATACCAGAAATCTCGGTATAACGATATCCCGGTTTAACGATATAATTTTGATGCCCCCTTGGCATATTGTTAAGCCGGGATTCCACTGTAAAAACTATCACTGTTACTACTGCAACAAATACTATCACTGTCAGACTGTTTCTATTACGCTTGGTATTTAAGGTGGAGTTTTCTACGAGTCGATAGTCAACAAGGCACAACATGATGAGTTGACTATTAGATTCAACAACTAAAATGCTACCTTTGATATAGAAGAAATAAAAATGAGTGCTTAAAACATCTGATGTTTTTTTTTATTAAAAACACCAGCAGTTTCACAGTTTCACTACTTGCTTGTCACTTAAGAGACAGTGAAGTAGCTACAGGATAACCAATCAAATGACAGGCTGCATTGGTGATGGTATCCTAGTTGACTCTACTAATAGCTGTCACTATTAATTTCCTATTACTGGTACTTCCTGTGTTGTGTATGGGTTTTTTTTGGAAAAGTTTTCAATAGAGCCTCCGTATCTAAACACAATTAAAAGACACATGTCTACCTGCTTTTGTGAATGTTTTGCTGTACTGGTTCAGTCATATTTCAAAAATGATTTAACTTAATCAATGGTTGGAACAGGGAATCAAGGAGGTAATCTAAATCTGTGTTCACAAGCCTGATTTGAACAAGGGCACAGGCAGATAGTTGCTCCAACCCCCACATCTGAGGCAATCAGGTGTTTGTAAAGCCTGCTAACACCTCAAGAATTCTCACTTAGCATGAACAAGGCTCCTTTAGTTAGCTATTGCTTTCAAATATCTGAAACATCTCTGTTTGACCAAAAGGTGCAAATGCTACACATATTAAGTCAACTTAACACATTGCATATGAACAAAGAAAATAAACTAATGTACACATACCCTGAGAAATGAAGTTCTTTTCAAACTTTGTTAAGAACTCTAAGTACAACAGATCTTCTGATGTGAGTGCTTCCTCTCCAACAACAGCTTTCATTGCTTGCACATCCTTACCGATGGCATAATTAGCATACTGCAAGGAGTATAAGTGAGTTAATATTTTTAACCTCTTATCTCATTGATACTGCAAGAATCTGAACTAGAGTAAAAGGAAACATACAGTAAAGCTGGTTATTGTATAGACTGGCAATGATGTAAAAACTACTTCACTTACAAGCTGATTGGACACGTCAGCATGGTCTTTTCTTGTCATTCCTTCTCCTATAGCAGACTTCATCAACCTTGACAAGGATGGAAGCACATTGATTGGAGGATAGACCTGTTCCATGATATAACAAAAACAAGGTTATAACACAGTTGGAGAACTTAATAATTGTAATTATAACCCATTTTTCTTGCCGGGTAACATTGATACGCCTGTGAATAACCCACCTGTCTATTGTGAAGTTGCCTGTCAACATAAATCTGTCCTTCTGTGATGTAGCCAGTTAAATCAGGAATGGGATGGGTGATATCTACAACCAAACAAAAACTGTAGAATGAATTTTAAATTCTTAAAATGTGAATATAACAAACAATTATAACCGACATACATACAATTTGGCAGAGAATTTTTTAGAATTGAGATTGTTTAGAGTATCATAAAACTGGAACAAAAACAAAGATAAAACCTGCCAAAAGCGAACTTAAAATTGAAGTAAAGGAGACCTTCTAAAACATATTATTTAAGGTGTGTAAGGCCCAATGAAACTGTTTATGATAGCACACTAAATTGTGCATGTTGTAGGGTTAACAGTATTAAAAGAAAAAAATTACAGATAAGTTCGAAAAATAACCTATCTTTAGTTTATAATAGCTTGAAGATCACTGTACTGAGCCCTACTTAGACTGCAAAATTAATTCATCATCCAAGATGTAATCACAACAAAAAACTTACCATCATTAGGCATTGTTAAGATTGGAATCTGCGTAATGGAGCCATTCCTGCCTTCAACTCGCCCAGCTCGCTAAATAAAGATGAAAGCTCACAATATGAGATGAAGCCCATACATTGTCAGTATTACTGTAAACAATGTCTGCACTTCCTACAGTAAAGAAACAACAAGTTTGCATCCCCCACTGCTTTTCAATCACCTTTTTTGGTTCATTAAATTACCAGTTGAAGCTTCTGTAGTACCATCTCATTTAGCACACTAGGCAGTTTTTTTTCAAAAACTAGTTTTGAGTTCCTTTGATACAGTTTTTGTTTACATCAGATGAACTTTAATACTGATTATCAAATCTAAGTAAAAAATGTGGCTAATGCAGCTAGTTTGAAAAGATAGTTTAAAAGTTTCCATGGAAACACAACCATCTTTCTCCTAGTAAATAGTTGGGCTTCAACAAACCTTGAGTACCTCAGTCTAAATTACCCCAACATCAACTCAACGCCTTAAAGCATCATCAAAACCCCCTCCCTGCTTTTTAGTATACAATTACTGTAAGATCTTCCAGGTGAACCGACTCTGCTACCCCCAATCTTTTTCCATGGTGGAGAAACTTTGTTTAACATCCAAACACAATTCAAAAGGACTTGACAGCAGCAGTTGGGAAAGAACAGTTGCAACACATACCTCATAAATGGTAGCCAAGTCAGTGTACATGTAACCAGGGAAACCACGACGACCAGGCACTTCTTCACGGGCAGCTGATACCTGAATTGACATATCACATCAAAACTTTTGGCTTAAACCTTCTATTTCAATGAAAGTCTTCTTTATTACAACATAAAAATTCGAGCGAGGCCTTACCACTGGAACGGAATATAATCCATTTCAGTGGTAAGGCCTCACTCGAATTTATATGTCGTCTTGACTCATATGCCACTGAAGGACAACACTCTATATGGTCTTCTTTATTAATAAGCAAAATATCTCAGTCTCAGCTGGAGATCAAAACAGGTTTATGCTCCAGTTGATAAGATCTACAGGTGGTTATCAGATTACACTCTAATAATCTTTGTACTGAGACGATGCGAAAGTCTCAAAGTTTGCAAATGTTAGAGTAATGGCAGCACCTCCTCAAATATTCTCAGACTGGCATGGGGAAACTAAACCCTGCTCATTGCAGACTGCCCCTACCAACTTGACTAAACATCTATTAGGCAGTATTCCTCTAAAGCAGAAAGATTTCATTCTATTAACTCCAGTGCAGGGTTTCATTGCAAGTAACTATGTTATAACTTTATCATTCACTGTTTATGCATCATGGCTAATTAAATGAACACACACCTCTCGCAAAGCCTCAGCATAGGAGCTCATGTCTGTGAGGATGACAAGAACATGCTTCTCGCACTGATAGGCCAAAAACTCTGCAGTGGTGAGGGCAAGTCGTGGGGTGATAATTCTTTCAATGCTGTAACATAAAATGTGTGCAAACATCTTTATTTAGCTGGAAAAACTGAACAGGATGTAAACACAAAGATAATATCAACTAACAATAAACAACACTACAATTTTGATTAAACATATTACTGTATACAACACATTAAAAAAAACCTACTACACAACCCTATACACAATGACAAACATCTCGCATTACTGGACATTTAGAGTCCCAATACCAATAATACTAAACAATGAAGAACAACAAAATCACATATTAAGTTCTGCACAAGTACATTATTTTCTTTATAATACAAAAACTTGTTAAGTCTTGGAATTCAAAAGGATTCCTGAGTTGAGTTAAGCATGATAATAACAATAACTTTAGTTAATAATTGTAGTATCTCATCATGGAAATGTCACTCACGTTGGATCATTTGCCAAGTTCAAGAACAAACACACATTTTCCATGGATCCATTTTCTTCAAAATCCTGTTTAAAGAACCTTGCAGTCTCCATGTTCACCTATGGATTGTAATAATAATTAAATGTGTTGATGGCAGATCTGTAGGATGATTATCAACTTTTAACACAAACAGTGCTCTCATGATAAACAACAGCCTGAAACACTATAAATCACTGGTAGAGCACGGTAGGAGCACTTCTTCCTGAAACAGTATGTACTTCAATGGGGCCGATTTCTTATACACTTACTTCTGTCAGAAAGTCTATTTGAAAATACATAATAGTTGCGAACTCAAACTGACCAATGAAGGAATGATACTTACACCCATAGCAGCGAATACAATGGCAAAGTTGTCTTCGTGGTCATCCATTGTTCCCTTGCTGAACTTCACAAGACCAGCTTGTCGACAAATTTGGGCAGCAATCTGTACAGGAAAATTCCCAATACTTGTATTATGAAAACCAGCTGGTTTTTAAACTTGGAAAAGAATGAAGCAGAGAAGAGTATTTTAGAAAAAAGAAGCAACAGCTAAAACCTGTGCCCGATCCCTCCCCATCATCAGCCAGAACCACTCCAATTTGTAAACCCCCTACCAACAGCCAGACCCCATACAAACCCCCACCCATCATCCCAACACATTCTCATCAGCCAGAATCCCTCTCATCAGGCAAACCCCCTCCACTTAGCAAAATCCCCTACCAACAGCCAGACCCTGTGTAATAAACTAGCAAACCCCCTCCTAGTAGCCAGACACCCTCAAATTACTGGCAAAACCCCCTCCAATTAGCAAAATATCCTACCAACAGCCAGACCCTGTCCAATTTATATAGTGAACCCCCAAGCCAAACCCAATTTCGTCAACAATAAATTAACCCTTTGATTGGGTATTGGGTACCACTTAGTAAAACAATTAACAATCTTGGAAAAATAGTTAGTTAATTTCTTATATAAAATTAAATAATTATCAAAAAATAACACAATTTAATTATTACTAATAATTACCATTATTGTTATTATTGGAGGTATGAGACACTTACATCATTATGTGGCAGACCAGCAGCTGAGAAAATAGGAATCTTCTGTCCTCGAGCAATACTTCACATGATGAAGAAATTATAGCAAACCTTTATTATCACATTATATCATTAATTTCTTTCTGCTGTCTAGCTAGATTAGCCTTAATTGTACATTAAGCACTTTGATCTATAGAATTAAGATCAGTTATTATATGTTTCAGCATGTTGTTGCCAGATGTCAGAATGAACCAAGAACTTGCATGCAGCATAAAGATTGTGTTACCCATCTCGATTTGTACACTATATATAATTGTATAACTCATTCTGATGATGGCATGCAACAGGCAGAAATATATATATTAAATGGTATTAAAATTCTTTGGCTATACAATAAAAATACTACTAACACAGTTACTGCTTCTTCAACAATTTTGATCGATAACATTTAGATTAGTCTTGTGGTCATTTTCAGGCAGCTGATACCTAACTCCGGTAACCATAATCAATAATGGTTTTTTTCTTTTTTTTTTCACCTTTATGCTATCAAATAACTGCTTTTGTTGAGGCAAAAGAGCTTAACATACTTAATATTACTAAGAAAGACTATTCTGTAAACCAAAATAAGAGTGAAAATCTTGTGATTACTAGCAGCTGTTTCATACAAAATAACTATGACATTTAAAGTTATTACAAACCTGGGAAACTGAGTCTAAAACACTGACCACATGTCAGCTATATTTCTTGAGTCAATCATAAATTATATTTTTTACAAGTTTCTGGTACTTACTCATCTACACATATTTATTTTTTTAAGGAAATGATGTAATTATAAAGTTGTTTTTACCTGTTCATTGTATCGATTGCAGAAATACCAGTCTGAATCATTTCTTCAGGATAAATTCGTGACCATGGATTAATTGGCTGGCCTAAATAAAAACATATTATTAACACAATTATTATACAAGGGCAACCTTTGTTCATGTTTTCAAGTTAGATAAACTAAATATGTTATGTAATATTTAATTTTTGAGTGATTAAATAGGTACAAGGCATCCATGTTTCAATGGTTCTACACAGTTTAATTTGTAAGTACATTAATTAATCAATAAACACACCATGAAAATATTATAAGATACTGTTGATTCGATACTGTCAATCAACTCAATTCCTCAGGGCAAAATGTGTGAGAGATAAGTAGAGAGGTGGTTACAAAATAATGCGAAAAGTGATTGCACAATATGATTTATAGAATGTTATTACTGGTAAAAACAAATAAAGGGCTGGAAAAAGTGTAAGATAAAAATAAATGAAAAACATGATCATGGGTCAGAAATATTGTAGTGGGGTGAGTGGCTTCACAAATCAGTTATATATACTGCTCATAATTTTGCAGTTTCCTACGAACCCATAATTTGTTTTTCTTGGTGATTACACAATAATCAACAAAATGAAAGACAGCACAATAATCTATTAAATACTAAACTAATCAATAACACATACCTTGAATATCTAAAAAATCTTCAGCAAGCACGGGTGGACCTCTATCTATCGCTTTTCCTGAGCCATTAAACACTCTTCCTGTAAATGAAATACCAGTAATGAGTCTAACAAAAATAGAATGCTATATATAAAATTTAATAAACAAATATATCAAATGGAGTTGTGACTGTTCTTCTACGAAATTTCATTGCCTGAATACAAAATAATTTGTAGTTAGTATTGTTTACCTAACATATCTTCGGAAACTGGAGTCCTGAGAATGTCCCCAGTAAACTCACAAGTTGTGTGCTTGGCATCAATACCAGATGTGCCCTCAAACACCTGGTTGGAACACATTTAAATTAATACAAAAAATAAATATAGATCTGATTTATTTACTTTTAAATTGATTTTCTTTGACCTAGAATCCAAAAATACAGTTCAAAGACATAAAATTGTAATTTAAAGAAATCTAAAGTTGATATAACCAATGTTGGAGTAGGTCTATAAACAACTTTCAGTTCTTTAATGATTGTCTTCTGTAGTCTTTGCATACAGTATTTTGTTATAAGTATAAGTTAGATATTTATAAAACTTGCTGTGACATAAATGGGAAGAAAACTAAGTAATCAGATTCCATGATCCCTTTTCTTGACTTTTCAATGGTGTTACAAAATCAATAATTTTATCACATTAAAACTATACCGAAAAGCACTTGCAAAGGAAAATGTAAAAGACAATAAAGAAACCCCTGGATAGAGCTTTCACACTGTCAAAAAAAACAACCATAATTAACTTTATAATTAAAATGCACTTTTGAGAGTATAGAGTGACATCAGGAGTCAAGAACTTCTGCTAAGGGGAGGTTGGTAACAAAAAAAAACTGTTAATCATTTTTCTATCTAAATCTTAAGTCAAAACCTTGTTGATCTTAAAATATATAGATATATCAAAATATTTCTTAAATAAAGTCACTGATGGAATGAGGGTTGGAATGGGACAGGGATAGGGGGGAAGAGGAAGGAGGGAGGGAGGGAGGGGAAGGTAATCAAAATCAATTGTTTACTACACAATACCTGAACAACGGCCTTTGAGCCACTGACTTCTAAAACCTGACCACTTCTCTGAGAACCATCTTGTAGTGTTAGAGTAACAATCTCGGCATACTTTGGAAACTTTGGTAAGACAGAGATAATTCCAGTTAATGTTTGATATTTGAAACTGCAGAGCCAAAGCTATTCTGTTATCATGACCATTTTTTTCCAAGGCTACTGACTATTGTGATATTTATAGTTTTGGCAGACAAGCCTTAGACTTTATTACTAGTGTGAGCACTGATCCCCCCTTCCCCCCCCCCTCCCCCCACATGTTAACCCCCCTGTAGAAGCTGGACCTCATTTACAGCAGACTCAAATGAATCAAGTCATTTTTAAAAGTATCTTGACCAATGACACGACAAAGTGGTCTGGCCTGGGCTCAAACTTATGGCATCAGACACACTAATCGGTCTCCATTCTACTCTCCACTTGCTAACTAAGTTAAACATCTTGCCTGATTTTGCCGCCTGTCTTAAGAATCTTTATGATGCATTAACAACTTTTTCAGAGAATTGTAGTTTCAAATCAACCTTCACAGTTATCAGGTTAAGAATTCTCATCACCAAAAGCTGTGAGATCAGTCTTTAAATTATAATGCAATGCTATATGCCTACCCACTTTGTAGTGCATAATAATTCATGGCAGATACAAATGAACAAATACATGTCATGATCAGGTAAACTGAACATTGGCACAATTTGAGAAGGAACTTGTTTAAAAAATGGTCTCAACCAGATCAAGGCAGGCCAAACAGAAGTTGGGAGACTGGGGGGCTGCAATAATTTTCTCATCATTTGCAGTTTCCAATGTTAACCCTAAGTGAGAGTAATTTTGAATTAAATATTGATTGTGCTTCAGTGCTTCGCTTGAAGCACCCCCCCCCCCCAACAGGCCTGAGAATTACAAGGTAACAGCATTTTCAAAAGGAGTGTTCAGAAAAGTTGGTATCAGTATAAAGTTCTAGATGGAGTAGCTTTGAATGAATAATTGATTAAATTATAAATATACAAGCAGAAATTTTCCATTTTAGCAAGAACTTGAGATATTAAGGAAGCACAAAATTTTCACTTTATTAACAACAGTATACCAAGCTCTTTTCGTCTACTACGGCATGATCGTTTTGCTCAATGGACTAAAAATCACGTTTGATCTATGATCACAAAACAGTACAATGACCTTTACAGGAAGTTCTAGAGACGAGTATTAAATAAATAGCTTTTAAACATAAAATCTAAACGCAGATAACCATAAATAGCAAAAGAAGAAAACAAATATTTTCTTAAAGGAAGAGAGAAACCAAACTTGGCTGAGAGAGTAAAGCAAAGCATAAATTAGTATTCCGAGGAAGTTACCAAGCGCGATTGATTATGTCATATGGAACGCTCTTAGCAAAGCCGCCACGGACAAAAGCTTTTAGAAAAATAGAAAAGGGAGCCTAAAAACTTACCTTTACATCGTCTAAAATAACCAATGGTCCGTTAACACCAGACACCGTCTTATATGCTGGAATAAATCAGTGTTTATTAGTGTGGAGTATAAAGGAACGCAGAGAGAACCCATAACTATGACATCGAAACAAACTTGTTTCCGAAAATCTTATCAAAGGAAAGAGATATCCGAATTTAAACTATGAATAGGCTAAGCCGCATACTTAATCTTGGTTGTGATATATAATCTCGTACAACTGCGGCGGCGTGTTCTTGAGCACCGATGTGATTCGAAAGATCCATTAAATCTCCTTGCGGCGGCGCCATCTTGGATTCCCTTGTGATGCCCTGATCATGCGCAGTAACTTTGACCGGGATCATATGACTTGCTTGTGGTCTGGGCCACACAACCAATGAAGAAACAAAATCTGCCATTTTGGTACGAGAGAAAATTCGCGGGTCCATCAATTCAAATTATAGATTGATGGCCCTAGATTAACGGAAAGAATATCTTAGCTCCCTCTTTCGCTAGTTAGTACTACGATTAGCTGTTGCTTTTATTTTACTGAAAGTCGAGTGTTTCAATTGATGGTTACATGTTTTCCTTATATGGTCTAACTCACTATCCTAAAATTTTTGTTTCAAGAAAGTACAACCAAATAAAACAAACAAAAAAGACATCTTACGAAAAGCTGCTCCCAGGATGAAACTAGGCTGATACTCAATTCACTGAATACACCTTTGAATAGTTTCAAAGTTTTAAACCTGCATGATCAATACAACCACTTGCATAAAAAATATTTTGATATGACTTAAATACGATTCATTATAATAACCAACTTTAAAGTTTACCCGGGTCGAGATTGAAAAAAATTACCAGGACCCAGGCCTTAGACGGTCAGACTCAACCGATAGTCACCAAGGATCTTAATACGTGATTGACAGCTTTTTCAAACTAACAATTTTTTCGTAACAGATTTTCGTTTTGCAAAAACGATCAAGGAAAAAGTCACAAAACTCATTTCTATTGCAGGGAAAACTTTTGTGTCGCACGAATAAGTAGGAATTATGGACAGCTTGCTGAAATCTCATCTAAGTGACTCAGCCTTTGGGCTCCACAAACAATTAATCAACTCAAAAAGAATTATACTACTATCTAATTGACGTGTTTTTCTTTTGATAAGCTGGCTTATACATTTTTACATGATATATAAAAAAGCAGATCACTCCAATTTCTGCAGCGCGTTCTTCACCGAGTGCGCATGTGCAAGACCACCTTCTGACTGTGGTCGGGTCTTTTTGTGCCAGTAAAACTGACATCAGTTTTATTAGCAGAAAGAGACCCGGTCATACCTATTTACAACTGTTGCAGGCATTTGGTAGGGGTCACTTTGACATTGGTAGGATTTCATTGGAAAAACCGAAACTTATTGTTGAATCAGATAAAGCAAATTTATACTATAGACAGTCGCTCTAATTTCAGTGGTTCTGCATAATTCATAATAATCAAATTTAAACTGGAATACTAAACGATTAAGAAAGCAAAAAAAATGGTACGCCTTTTGTTTCTAATTAGAAAACTAAGTGTGCAATAAAGCTTATAGTTTTTGGACAGAAAACTCACAATTTTCAAAATGCTTCGTCAATGTATGTATTTTATTAATCCGCTCAATGTTTGGAGAGACAGCGCTAGTTGGAAATTAACTGAGAGTGATTCTTGAATAACACATGAAATTTGTTTGCCGTTTGTTTATAATAAAGATCCGGGGCGATTGTTAAACTGTGAAAGGTAATATGGTAATTGGGACATATGTTTGAAAAGGTATATTTTGGTTTTAATCTTACGCTGATCCGGTTAAATTCATCAAACAATTCTCAAGCTACATTGAGATTTCAAAAAATATTTTAAGGGTTAATTTCTATAATCTTGAGTCCACTTTCAACTGATTTTATTCTTTCTTTTAATACAGTAAACTTCTTATTCTTATCTTCACTTCCAGCTGTGTTTTTAAAAAACTAGATAGTCTTTCTTATAAGTCCACAAAATTATTGAAAATTAGATTTGAATTAGAATTGAGAGGGCAAAATTCACTAAACTTTTCTCGGCTTTGACCGAGGGAAAAGCTAAATTTCCCAAAAATAAGGAGATAATTTTGTTTAATCATAATTCTCGTTTTGTTCAGTTGTTTGCACTATTTGACGGGCTGATTAAGTAACTCAAACAATTTGAAACTGTTTCTAGCTAATCTTCATTCATTGGAAAACATATTAGTACGGCGCATGAAGGAGGCTTTATTTTTCTAAAAGACGTATTAAGAAAAAGCGCGTGGCAGAGTTCAGTTTCTGAAAAGGTTACTATCCGAGAAGAACAATAATATTTCCCACATGCACACTGTAATGTTTGTACAATAAAGAATGGAGGAGAGAACACTATTAAAAGAGCTTCTCTTGAGACAGCTGCTTTTTACTCACACACTGCTAGACACGTGTGTTTGTTGATTGTAATTTTCCATGTTTGAATAAAAGTAGGAACCACATTTAATAGTCGCATAAGGTGACAAACGATGGTAAATAATGTTTCAACGAAAGTATTCGAAAGAAATCTCTAGTCAGAAAAAAATTAACAAATTGATGCTATATCTTAATCTACTCGCCCAAAATTACAACTTCAATTGTGCAACTTTTATCTTACACTGTGTTTTCTCGGATTTGTTAACAAATTGCAAAAGCTTTAGCCATATCTTCGGACATTTATCCTAAAGAAACTGTTTAAAACGTTTTACCTAAAAACGACACCGTCAAACTGTTTGTCATTGCAATATTTGATTTCTTTCAAAAATCGCATACTTTTAAAGGGGCGAAACCATTCCTCTGAAATGAATAATTCGCTTCTCTTCAATATATTGCTAGCGTTTCACCAATTTATCTGACACCGCGGCAAGCTAAACTTGCTTTGTGTCTTCGAATGTATAACGGAGTTCAGTACAATGGTCATACAGCATTGATCACTTTTTATCAACCGAAGTTAATTTCCTGCACTCGTACACAATACAATACTAGCACGAAGAAATTTCAATTTGAAAGGTGTTCGCTGCCGGGTGCGTTAAATCGTGCACACAGAAACTAAAAGTCGCGTTCTTCAAAAAAAAAACGAAAAAAGAAGCTAATAGTCTCAGAGCAGTTTTCAAATCCATCCTTGAGATTTTGTTGTTATTTTTTTATTGTTTAGACAAAAGATATCCGACTGAGTTTTTTTTCCAAACCGACTTTTACCGCGTAATTACAAATCGTTAATACATAAGCGGGAAAATGTTTTTATTCAACAAACTTCCTAGTCTTTTTTCAGTCAAATTTCAAATTGAAGTCTTTCCTTTCGTTTGATGGAAACTAACACTCTTCATATATTACTGTATAAGTTATTAATCCTAAAGAATAGGTTTTGTAATAGACGGCCAAACATGTCAAATTAAATTATGGCCATGACTGGTTAAATTTTCTTGGGTTCTTTTTTGCAGTTTAAGAGTCCAGAAAACGTTTGATTAGTTTAACTCTATTTTTTCCTACAACAAACAAGCAAATAAAAATACTTTCTACTTTTGTGTGTTCTAAGCTGGTTGAACGAACGAAAAAACAGTTTTGAATAAAAACTGAAGACAAAACAATTTGTTGCTGTCGGTTCGTTTTGCAACTAAACCGTGCACGGATGTGCACTTTTCCTATTTTGATACTCGCGCATATCAACTTAACTCGAAAGCAAAACACTTCTTAAATAGAACAAAAGCTTGCTTATAGCTGCCTTCTTTAGCTTAATTAAGATGCTATTAAGTTCGAGGAAGGGGAATCGCGGATAAACTTGTAAGCTCTTTTACGCTTTAATAGAAAATGACGGTTCGTTCAGAGTGCTTCACACATTTATATTGCGAATTAATTACAAATGTAATTTCTTCCCGCAGAAAGCGCTAGTTATATAGCTGCCTCGGCTCAAAACAACCAGATCTTTGGTATCAATCCGCCACTCGAAAGCTTTTGGTCCTTTTGCAAACATAAAAATATCAAACGTACTATCTTTTGAGCGCCAAGGTTCTCTTTAGAAGTAGCTATAAAGAAGCTAGATTACTTTTTCCCAACACCTGACTCGGCAAACAAGTAAATATTGTACATCCGCACTTATGATTAAATTATTATTAAAATTCTCAGATAAACAGACTAGCACTCATTATTCGTTGATTATTTCACAGTTACTGATATGCCAATATCCTGTGCATACTTGTTATTAGAGTGGCTTTATAAAACGCCTGTTCGCTCGGCTTTTGAATAGAACTTTTACAACTCAGTTGATGAGAAGTTTGCTTTTAAGTTGTCGCGTTTTAGACCAGGGCTGTTAACTTGAGTCAAAAGTTTGAAAAACTTTCATTGAGCTTAATAAGATTTTGAAATGGCCGGGACGTATTTGTATTTTCGCTGTCCTTGTCCCATGAATGAAGGCGCCGCAGGGAATAATTGCACGAACAGTGTTTGTCGATATGGAGAGATTACCCCGTCGGCCGGAGCAAGCTTCACTCATTCACAGGCATTCCCTCATTTCAGCCCAGAAAGAAAACTATTGTCGTGCCAAACCGTCTCACAGCCGTCGACGCTGAAAAGCCCCAATGCCACCTACAGCTACTCAGAGAAAGCAGTCACAGAACGACTACCAGCAGCAATACCGCGTGAAGCCGAGTTCAAATGGATTCCGTACAGAAACCAAGAGTTAAGCAGCACAGAGAAACTAAAACAGACTGTGAAAGACGTCGCACAGAAAAGTAAGTGCACTTTTGCAAGTGTAAACGAGTGTTATTCGTAGCTTTGACAGATTGTCTTGCGATATAAAACTGGCTGCGAATGCTATACATGCTACAAGAACTTTTCTGACTTTTTAATACAGAATGTGGGAACGAGAACTCCAAACCGTTTGCAATTTACGAAAAAATTCGTGCAGCAGGGTTTTTCCTACAGCCATTTTAAAAGTTTTCTAATTAAAGCTTTTTTTTCTTGCTATGCGAAATCATAAAGTCCGAAAGTTGAAGCTCAGTTTTAAAAAATCGAAAAGGTTTTTTGATTGAGCGCTATACACTCCTTCGTACGAAGTTAGCTTTTCTTCTTTTTCTTCTTGTCTTGATTAAATGATACGCGTTTTTTTTAGATCAGTTGGATTATTTTAAAAGGAATATATTTAAAATGACTAAATGCAGAAACAAAACTCGTAACTGGAATGAGCACAAGCCGTTACACTGAGTTTCGTGAAATTGTTTAAGTCTGTGTGAACAAGTACAGCTCTTTTGTATAAATCTCCAGGTTTGATATTCTGTTCTCATGAAATTAATTAAAAGTTTTGGAAATCTCAGTCACAATGAAGAGAATAACTTCTCTTTTGGCTTGCCTATTATTCTGATGCGAAAACAAGTTCTTTGTTTTACGGCTACAAAAAACCGGCACCCAGTTTGTAATCTGTTTCTTGTATAAAAAAGTTGTTCATATGATCAAACTTCTGATCGGTGTTTGTTGTAGTTGGCGATAACACAGTTTGTATATACATACATTTTTCGGAAACAGGCGCCAGGAAGTTTAAAATCATTCTCAAATATATACAGGACAGTAGTGGTTATATACTAACGTTTGGACTAAAGTTTGGACCATTAGCATGTTATTTGTCGTGTCTTTTGTCGAAATACACTTTTCTTCATTACAGTTATGAAAGGGCGTGGCCGTGTAACTTTTTCCTCCCCCCCCCAGATTTGAGACTGACTGAGCCGTTTTGATATCAGCTACTGATCTGATTAATTCTGTTGTCATGGCTCAAACTGCTTTTAGTACTGTTCTAAAAAGCTAAGTTTTCTTTCTAAAATTAAAGTTGTACGAAGTCAAAAAGTACGAAATATTATGAGTAAACGCATGTACACGGGCTATTTTTAACCGATAAACCAACTTCTCTTTAGGAGCTGAGTCAAAGATGATAAACTCGTCCGAAAGAAGCGCTAAAACGAGCAACCAAACGCGGTCACGACGCGTTCGTACCGCATTCACACCGTTCCAACTTTTGTGCCTGGAAACTTCGTTTGAGAAGAACCACTACGTGGTGGGCTCTGAGAGAAAACAACTGGCTTCTTACTTGAAACTCAGCGAGACACAGGTAAACTGACGATGATGGTGATGAATAAGATTATTTTATAATGGTAATGATGATAGTGATGACGCTGATGATGATGATGATGATGCCAGAGAATGATGACTAGAATGATGGTGATATGGATGGCGGTGATGATGGCTGTAGTTGTGATGATATCAATAGTGATGAGAAGGATGATGATGGTAACGAGGACAATATAGTTGATGATCAGTAGTGATGATAATGAATATGGATGATGTCACTAACACTGGTTGTTTCGAATTATCTTCATAATTTATAATTGTACCATCTCTTTACCAAGGCGAGAAATGATAACAAAATGCCTTTTGTTACATTATTTTTTAATTCAGGTTAAAGTTTGGTTTCAAAATCGAAGAACAAAATGGAAGCGACAGGCGCTAGAAAACCGACCGGACTTACACAAAGATCCGCTGACCCCTTGAACGGAATGCTGGTCGGCTACCGACAGCAGCAAGAACGAGGCGTTAGAATGGAATCGGATTTCATCCCTTGCCGAATTCGAAGGGCCAATCTCCAGAAAGTCTAGAAGAAAGCTAAACAGGATACAAATCGGCTTTTGATCTCATATGTTTGTATTATACAACAAGAAAACCTGCTCACAGCTTTGACTGTTTTAGTGCTTCGTTCAGTAGATAGCAAATGTAAAGACACAAACGTAAATAGTAGACGCCGAGTCCAAACTCCAGTTAGATAGATTAATCGCCCGAGTACTCGCTCCATCATACTGCATGGTAAAACACATAAGGGCATGCAAGCTAATTTCCCATAAAGAGGAAAATGGGTATCGGTTGCTGTGAAGTTTCTAGTCTTACCATAGACTTTAGAATAGCAATTAAAAATAAATAAAGTAACCAAATAAAA
Organism: Hydrozoanthus tunicans; assembly: GCA_026413305.1. Classification (NCBI taxonomy): domain Eukaryota; kingdom Metazoa; phylum Cnidaria; class Anthozoa; order Zoantharia; family Hydrozoanthidae; genus Hydrozoanthus; species Hydrozoanthus tunicans. The sequence continues at coordinate 7,203 of JAOBAT010012459.1, read as the reverse complement.
CAATCCATCTAAATAATGGAAAAATTTATTTTTTTGTTTACTCATGTAACAGTAACAAGAATTCGAATGAGACAGAAACTGCAAACATTGGGAAAGATGGCGGGTGGTCACTGCTACAGGCACATAATGGGTTACCTCGCGCTCTGATTGGTTTGCTAGAGCTCGGTATAACCAATCATAATCGGCACTGAACACCAGGGAAAATTTGATTGGTTATTTGTAGAGACATGAAAATTACCCGAGGAATTATGAATTAAAAACTATTCCTAAAAATGTACATTGGCAATAAAAATCATTAAATCCCAAAATAAAATTGTTATATCTAAGCTCCTTGTCTCTCCGCAACTCTGTGCCGGGCAATCACACCGTTGTTAACTGGGTGGCATTCATTTGTGTGAGGGCATTAATTACAATTACATATAACCTCCACTAACGGAGTCTGCTTAAATGTAGAATTCAAAACATATTATCTACAGCACAACCGCTTAATTGAATAAGCTAAATACGTTGTTAATAATAATTAGTATATAATAAATATCTTTTGTTATCTTTAAGAACAGATTTTCCGGATTAATCAGTTTTAAGAATGGAGCGTCCCGGACTGGTCACTTTTAAGAATGACACGTTCTGACTGGTCAGAAGGGCATGTTAGGCTCAGTTCAACAGGCGTTCGTGGAAAAGGACAAAAAAAATTGGGAAGCTAGTAAGGGGTGCCTGTAGTGTGTTATATTCCACTTTCCCACCACCTGAGTACATCTCCACTTTCTAGCAAGATATCCTTTACAATAACAAACTAAACATAAAACCGCGATAAGGCCTCGCTCAGTTTAGACGCTACTGTCCCCTCCCCCGTCGGGCTTCTTTAGACCCGTATAACACTACAAATGTTGTAACAAAATCTGCTAAGTTTAAGTTCCATGTTTTGCTTTAGACAAATTTGGAGATTATTGGTTTTGGTACTCAGTAGTTAGGCGTAAAAGTTTAATTCTTTTTTCCCCTAACCAAAACTCTTAATTGGCTCAGGTACAGTAAGGAGTTGTTAGATATTGATATAAAAGTTCAGGCCAAGATTTTAAACACTCAAGACTCCTCCGCACTACTGACATTACAGAGAAGCCGATGAAGTTCTGAGTTTGACAAGCATTCGTTCCCTGTGCCTAACGGGTCGTCCTCACCAGGCTCCACTCTTGCGCAATGAACGGGCGAGCTTGGATCTGAAGCGCCCAGGCCGTCCGTGTCTCCATAGCGCGCGTATTCCAAGAATTCCTCTCCTGTTGACTTGTGTTCCGATTCACTACCCGCTTCACTCCCGCTACTGCTCACGCGCAGTGTTAACTCTCTTATTTCAGCCGCGAAAGCTGCGGAGTCTGGGGACAAGCACCGCGAACCATCGTCCGGTGAGTCCAAAGGATACGTACCAGCATTTAAACTTCCGTTAAGGTTCGCGTTCAGCTCGTCATCAGACTTACTGTAATCATTATCCGAATCTGATTTTTCTGAACGCTTTGCGGGTGAAGAACAATTATCTAAGCTGCCAGGCCCATTTAAAATTTCACTAACGCTGTTAGATTCTCTCGAGTGGTCGTCTGAATGATCTTGACACCCATTAAATGTAGTGGTCCTAGAAGCATCGCTCGCATCCACACTACCACGAGTGCAGCCTTTGAGATGTATTATTTCTTCATTAACGAACCCCACCCCACTGGGGTATGAATTAGCTACGCGGTGTTTAGTAGATGCGGCATTGCTAGCAACATTTACAAGTAACTCTTCAGTACCAGTACCAGCCACGTAGTTTCTCTCGAAGTCCTCTTCTGAATCACTGCCAGTCGTAGAAAGATTAAGCCTTGTATCGATCTCTTTTAAATTGTCCCCAGTGGGCTCAGTATTCATTTTGTTATCGTTACCGTCGAGCATTTTCTCACCAGGGGACTCCACTGGTTCTGGTTTCAGGTTCTCGTGCCCAGTCCGCGCACGCTGCTCGTTTACTATCTCCATATCTTTTGACCCGTAGCCTCTGTGACCTGGTGCGGAGCAGAAGGAGAGAATTATCAAATAAAACTGCAATGGCAAATACTCTCTTTTTTATGACACCGAAATGAAACATACAGCAATAAAGTGTTATTCGCGTACGACTTAAATCGATATGGTCGCAAAAGACATGGCCGAAAAATAAGTTGTCGCAAAAAATACTGATAAGGAATTTATTGATATATTCAAAACTAAAGTGGACCTGACTATTGATGCAAATAATAATGACGTTAAGTTTTATTCGTTTAAATTTGCCGTAATCACATTTACAAACACTACCGAGGCCTATCTACGAAGGCATAACTCTTCTCAAGACATACAGATTTCCTTATTTTTCTAAGCTAGCTGTAAGTAATAACAGAACTATTGAAGTCCCAACAATCGGAACAGCTCCGCACCTGGGAGGGACCACAAACCCGCAACTTCCAATGTCTTCAACTTTTTCTCAAGTTCCGCTACTCGAACTCCCAGAATCCTGTGAGCGTGAAAAGCAAGACTTTACTAACTAAATACGACCAGAAAACTAGTTCCTTGTAAATGACTATTCAGTGCGTCATGCAAGTAAGCTAAATAGTTTTAAATGATGCTCGTCAGAAGTTTTAAGGCGCTGATATTTTGAGCGTTCACCCTTCGTCGAAGCTGACTGCGAGTGAGTTGGCTATGACGAAGGGCCCACGTAAGCACTCCAAAACTCCTTCCCCGGAAAATTTTGAATTTAAGTTGTCTGAGACTGAAATTTAAAACAGGAAGGCAAATCTTAAAACCCTGGATATTTGTCAAACTTTTGAATTTCAAAATTGATTTAGAAAAACAAACGGATAGTGTCGCTTGTTCAAACAGTTAGTCAACAAAAAAGCGGACCTTAGCCGCGTGTGATGAGGGTTGGGAGTGGGTGTAAGCGCACCCGTCACACCCCAACCTCGGGGTTGACAATGCCGGTAAACACATGTTCAGCAGCCCTTAAATTTTGAATTTCTTTTGAAGACTTTTCTCTTGCTTTTCTTAGCTCCTCATCGTACCTTACCACTACTGGGTAAAATCACTCTGGATTTACTTCTAAAAAGAATTAAACAATTTAGAGCAGAATAACAACCAAAAGTATGTTTTTATACGTCTACAGACGCCTTTCAAATGTGGTTGAATAAATTTATTGACTTCATACATGGTAGGTTGGCATGTACCTATGTAACAGATTTTAAAATCCGTTAGTATTTAGGTACTATTGGTTACAAGAACAGATAAATAAACAGCCGCAAGTCACAGTTGAAGTTGAACACTCAAGCCGAAGTCCTAAGCGAAATTAGTACACCTACTTGTTCGTATTCTTCTGATGGGCCAAAGCAATGTCTTTGTCAGTCAAGGACTCTGACAACGAGTTGGCCAGAAACTGCAGGTCTGCTATGGTAGATGACGACACATGAGTCCCCTGGACACCTGCCAGATCTTGCAAGAGGGTTGATAATGCTGAAGAAACATAAAACAGATGAGTTAAGAAGTTTATTGATCACGTTTATTGAGATGGATGAGTTTTAAGAAAATCTCTGAATCCCTACAAATGATTTTGCTAAAACTGGTACTAAAGCTAACGTCATTAAGTCCAAGTAATTTGACTGACTATACTTACTATACTTTGACCCGGGTGATTCTGAAAAAGACAAAGTGGTCTCCCTGACCCTAAGAAAGTCGATATAAAGTCTAAGTGATCATACATGATCACAAATGACTTTTGAACAGAACAGTAGATTGCTGTACTTTTCAACATGCTGCCTAAATAAGTCCTTTTCAGAATCATTCAGGTCAAAGTAACCCACATCGTATGGTTAAGATGTTTCTGGGGGAGTCCAGATTAACATGCTGCCTTTTTACGGCTAACACTGGTACTAAACGTACTGTGTTTGGCGACATTTGGCTGTCCGCTGTAAATTACTTTTCTCAACTTGGTTCTTCTCTTGTCAAAAGCAGCCTGCAGAAAACAATGTAAGCATTCGGTCAAAGAATCCTTGGATATCTCACTGCAGTAGACAGTGAACACTGTAACTCTTGATGCAACATATAGACAAGACAAGACAAGACAAGATCTTTTGTTAGGTCCTTGTACTGCTAAGGTACATCGGTTACTAACTAATAATGTGTTCAGCTAACAGATTGCATACAGCAATTCCCCCCCCCCTCGCCCCATCCCCACCCTTCAGGGAATAGTGCTGTTGTCCACAGAGAACAATGTTAGCACTCCATCGATGCATCCAACTTGCTGCAGTAGCTAGTGAATGCTATAAATCTTGATGTAAGTAACTCTTTGCATGAAGGGGCCACACCCCACCGTCCCCCACTTTTTTAGGAAAACAGTGATCATGCTTAAAGCTACCTGAGTTGTATCAGCTGACTCAAATCTTGCAAAACATTGAACCAACCACAGAGAGCACGAGTTGGGATCAGACCATTTTCAAAGAGGTTAATTTGAAGACTTTCAAAAAAATGAACCATACTCTCCCAAAACTGTCATTTTTAATGAATTTCTATATGTTTTTTGAACCAACTGGCTTTGGCTAAAAATATCAAACTGGTTTCAAGGGCAGGTGATAACCCACTGAAAGGTTAAGTGTGAATTAGGTGGGTTTACACTGATGGGAGGTGGCTTTTTTGTATAATCTGTAGTCGTATTTGGACATTAACTTATATACAAGAAGGAAAATAGGTTGGGTTCTTATGTTTGGCCCAGTCTAATCTTCTGCTATACATCAAATATCAACTTTCTTATTTCTAGTACAAAAGCAAAAAAGAGGGATACCTTGTATCGGGCCACGGCTGCACTTGCTAATCCCTTCTCCTCTTTCAGTTGTTTGATCTGTTCTTTCATGTATCTGTCACACATGAAGAGTACGGTAATCCAATTATTACACTAGGATCGCAGTATTTAATCAAGGATAGGGGAAGAAAGGTTGGCAAAGTTCTGGGAGTTTTAACAAGTTTTGAAGAAGGCAGCAGACCATGTTAAAGTCAGTGATTGTTCCCCGAGGGGGATCAGCAAGAAACTCAAGGAACTTAAGAAAACTAATGTTTGATTGTTGAAGAAAGTAGGCAGCAAAATTCACTGGTTGTCAGCTTCTAATGAAACCCCTGAAGGTCCAACAGAAAGTGGAAGGAGGGGGCTAGAAATGTACATGTCAATTAATACTTAGCCTGTGTAGCAAGTGCAAATGGGAGAGGGGTTGGGGGATAGGGAAAAAAAAAATTAAGAAAAATTTTAAGAAGATGGGGCGCAGACTTCTTCCCTCTTTAATGATCTTTGTTTTTCCTAAGGTATGCATTGAGCAAAAATGAAAATTAAATCAACCTACAAAGAAGTCACAAAGGCAAAAAATTAAACTTTCACCACAAGTACAGTGGTAAATAAATTTAAGATTATTGCCAAATGTTTTAAAACTAACTAGTTTATTCAACTTGTCCCTGGGTGAAGACCATACTTTGTCATGACTGGGGCTTTGAAAATGCTTTAACAATCTAATGCCAATGTCTGATCAAAAGACTAACCTTAACTTATCAGCCTTGGGTGTGTTTGACCTGAATGTTGATTCCTATAACCCTTCCTATAACCCTTCCAGAGACCCTCACCCCAACCAATGCAGACACCTTATGCCCATATAATTATACTGACGCATACCCCCTTGCAAGTAAATACCCCCTACCCCCTCAAAGGATCACCTGTTTTCCATAAGAACAGCATCTATATCCACAAGGCGTTGATCATCAGCACCAAGAATGTAGTTAAGCTGCGTATTGAGCCGGTCAGACTTATCTCTGAAGTGGTCTCTCTGTAATAGGACATATATTAAAATCACCTTATATATTCATTGAACTGGAGTTGAAGTAATCTCTTCTGAAGTGAACATAGTTAATATATACGGACCGGTTTGGAAACCATTGTTGTGTGTCTTTGTTCATTGTTTCCTTATGTTTTCTGGTCTTGACCCTGCACAAAACATGCAGAGTACACAAAATCTTTTGAAATGCAAATCATTGAATAGCCAGTCAAAAAATTTCACTAACACCAGAAACAAATCTTAACAAACAGTGTGCAGGGTGTCAGTTTATTGAGCATAAAACAAAGCATTTTTAAACATTATTTGTATTTAAGCTTTGCCAGCTTTCCTAACCAGTCAGTATTACATTAACTCTGTTCTCGACAATCTCCACTTATTAGAGGTAAAGCTGTTGTGACAGTCAACCTACCTCAACAGCCATCTCATTTTTCTCATCCACAGCTGCCTGAAGGTCTCTTTCCAAATCTGCAATCTAAATGTTCAATAATTATTTATGAAGAGTATTTAGAATACAGATAATTAGACAATTAGACAGTCAAATACTTTCACTTGCACTGAGTCAGTTGCAAGCCAAATTTTTGGTCTAATTGTCTAACCTAATTAAAACTATTTTGTCACTTTACACCTAGGAACAGTCTAACTGTACTTCCTTGTAATTTTTCCTATTATAAGACAGTTTGACAAATTTGAATTTAGTTTCTTGATAATGTTCAAAGTCCAGATGACTTAATATTTTTAAAAAAGTTAATAAATAACTATTAATAAATAGATAAATTGACTGCTAAAAAACTCATCAACAGTGCACTGTCACTGTTAAATAACAGTGCAGCTTTGATGTGCTTTATAACCAGTGCTGCAACATATTCACACATTTCTTATTGGCAGTAACACACACTAGGTTGTTGAAATATGAGATACAATAATTACTAGAAAAGTCAATGATAAACTGGTGGTATTAAAATAACCAAAACTTAGATTGCACTTTGCATTGCACTGTCTCAAGTTCCCCTCCCCATTCTCCCATTGCCCCCTCCTCCCTAATTTCCCCCTCTCCCCTTTTCTCTCATTCCTCTTGCCCCCCCCCTCTCCTCTTGTCTCCCCCTTGCCTTCCTTCTACTCTTGTCTCCCCTACCACTTACCTCCTCTTGTCTCCTCCTCCCCCCTTGATTTTTCCCTCTCCCCTTGTTTACCCTCCCCCTTGCCCCCCTTCCTCCTTGCCTCCCCTGTCTCCCCTGTCTCCCCCTCATCCTTTGCCTCCCTTCACCTTGCCTCCCCCTCTCCTCTTGTCTCCCCCTTGCCTTCCCTTCTACTCTTGCCTCCCCTACCACTTACCTCCTCTTGTCTCCTCCTC
>JAOBAT010012448.1:0-10169 GCA_026413305.1 Hydrozoanthus tunicans | reverse complement strand
AAAGTGATTCATTCGGGAACACGACGTGGATCTTTCGTGGACCAAATCCAGTTTGCCAAACAAAGCATCCTCCCCAAGCATGACGCGCTTGAAAAGGACAGGAAAGCCCACGAGAAACGCATGGTAAGTTGAAACTGCAAGGCGATTTTTGCCATTGCCAATTTCCATTAAAACTGTAATCACAACCCTAATGACTGAGAACTGATAGGTTGATACGACTAAATTTACGACTGTGACTGAAACTATGATTGTGACTGTAACTATGACTGTAACTGATTTTGACTTTACCTGTTAATGAGACTTTGGTTGTAGCAACAACTCTTAATTCAACTTCAACTCTCGTACTCGCTAATATTGATTTTTACCATTAATGCAGAACATTCTCACCAATTTCACCATCATTTCCTGTTCAGGTTGTCCGCCGTTTCTCGGCACCAAATGAAATTCCATTTGTGGACCAACTGCAGTTCTCTCGATCAGTAATCATTGAAAGTGACGAGCAGAAAAACAAGGAGAAACAGAGAGCTGCACAAAGAGCTGCTATCCGCCAAGCAACTTCTGGCCGGTAAGTTGGGGTCTAGTAAGGGGGTTGTGCCCATGCAGACTCGTTCCAAGTCGTTTCAGAGGGGACTGGGGGCGAAGGGAATGATGGAAAGAGTAGGATGAAGGGAAACCCTGGGTTCCAAAGAGAAACTTTGTAGGATGGATGGCGTTGAATATTAAACAGCATCCCAATTAAAACTTATATCCCCCCCAGAAAAAATTTAAAGTGTTCGATAAAACTTTACATAAGAAAGTAAGGCGGAAGTTTCTTCCTATTGATTTTGATTAAGGTCAAATCTGAAAGTGGTACGCTTTCTCGCCTTTTAGCCGCCGAAGCTCTCTCGCTGATGAAATTGCAGCGTCCAGGTCAATCATCTGCAAACTTGGATCGGACCTCGGAATGGCAGCACACTACGATTCAGACAGCGACCATTAAGGTAGACAGGACTAAAACTAGGGACTTTACGCAACGAAGACGGCAGCGTCGACGATGGCGGCAGAAAACAATAGTGAATACAATAGCTGCACGTTGGAATGAACCGTGCAGGTCACCTGCACGTTATCATCTTGAAAGTTGCGACGTGAAAAGCTTAATTTTGGAGTTCTTACGGCTACGGGAACAATATATAAACAGAAAGATTTCTAGATCTTCTCTTTATGCAGGATTTTTTTTCTGTTCCTAAAGCGTCACTAGGACAAAAGAGAGGGCAAACGAATCAGACATGGTCGAAAAAGAAAAGAAAGAAATGTTTTTTTTTTTGTAAGCCGTCGTCGGCGGTGTTGCCGTCCTTCTTGCGTTAAGTCCCTATTATTGTTTGGCGGCGGCACAGTGCCCGAGCGGTTAGCTTCCTGGACTCGTTCGGCAGTTGGACCCCCCGGTCAGACCACTGTGTTGTGTCCTTGAACAAGACATTTTACATGATTTTGTTCCAGCCGACTCAGCTGTATAAATGAGTAACAGCTTCTGTTGGGGGCTAACCTGTGATTGATTAGTGTCCTGTCCGTCGGGTCAAAGCCTAATAAGCCACTTGGCTCAAGGACTCTTGCGTGATATACATTGTCACTATTATCAACCTTATCATTAACACTTTCGTTATCATAATTATTGCTCTTATTATATTGTTATTCCTGTCGTTAGCTGTTGTCCTCTTTATCATTTACTGTTGGTTCTAAATTGTTTCTTTTTATCGTTTCAGGTTGTGAACATCGATGGCAATGCCATTTCACTTGTATGTGCACAAGCAAAAAACAATCCACGACTTGATTTGTAAAACTTCTTTTTTTATTCATATATTGGTTATTTGTGGTTTTCGAACCAAAATCGCGGCCAAATTTTAACGGCCATATATGTTATTGACTACCTCATGATATTTTATCTTTTATTACGTTACGCTTCTTTTGTTTGGATTGCGTAACATTTACAGTTTGATGTTCTTATTTTGAATGCAAAGACATTGGTAGCTTTCTTTGATTCGGGGAATGCATTCTGGATTTGAAGCTTGGGGATTCTCGTGTCTAACTACCATGGGAAATTTTGCAACTGTGTTACGACTTGATCCCTGCAAGTCATATTCAACTTTACAACCAACTTACCATGTCTCTTTTATGAGTTCGAAAAAAAAATTTCGCGTTTTTTGTACGTATTCGGTTTATTGCCACTACAAAAAAGGTTGCTGTATTTTCTGGATTTTTCAAATGTTTTAACATTGACTGTGTTATGTGCGTTGAACTTCGATGATTCTTTTGATCAAGACACATCTTGTAATCACCTTCAACGACTCTGTTGAGTCGGCTTTAAACAGCGTGATCTCATATTACAAACCGAAATACATTTTTTGACGTTACCCGAAGTAGTTGTTTGTTTGTTTTGCGGTCTCCCGTACCTTGCGTCTTCGTTCCCCTTGACCAGCGGTCGCTAATTCCCGACCGCTGGTCAATGGGAACGAGGGTGTCTCTTCCCCCTTTTTACAGCATAAGTTGTCAGTTTTTTTTTTTATTTTGCTTCAATAACCGAAATAATGCTTTAGCTCTTGCTTGAATATTACTCATTAAATAGTTATTGTTTTTAAGCTGTAGCTTTGAATCAAGTTATCTCAATGGGCTTCTTGTACCTTTCCATCGCCGGATTAACTTTTAGCGTGTAAGTGTTTAGCGATTATCGCGGCATGAAAGGTGCGGCAATTGTTTCGAAAACCTGTATGAAGATCGTTTTGATAATAACTAATGAAGTTACTGTCCGCTGCCTTGAAGTGATATACTAGAGTAAATCATATTTCAAATGAAACAGACAATTCTACCGCAGTTGAAGTTGGACTGTTAGGTGTTTCTTCTTTCGTTTTGCTGCGCCCAATCGTTGACCAGGCCACCAGAATGATGCTACGCGGACGCATGTTTTTTGAAGGGCGTCTGAACATGCGCAAGGTCTGTCGTAAAATTTTCTTGTTTGTCCCGATGTATATGAACGGAATAGCAGCAAATATGGTATAGGTGATTGTCTTGTAGACCTCATAGGAACATTCCACAGCGTCATTGTGCTTTACTGTCAACAATATCACCCGGGATAATCCATACGGCACCCATAGCAACAAATACGCAGCGAACACGTAAGCAGCCATCTTAACAAGGCGAAGCTCACGTAGAATTTGGCTCTGCCCCAAAGTGGTTTTAACAGTCTCAAAATGCTTTCTCAAAACGTTCCATACCTTAAAAAGGGTGTATATGTTGATGAAGTTACAGGCAAGGATCCATATTGACATATCAACAACAAGCAGAGCATTGGAAATCTTTCCATGAAGTGTTATATGCTGTTCATCGAAATCAGGATGATGATGACAGTAGGCATGCGGCTGCAATGCATTCTGGATGTGGCCATACATGGCACATACTGAGACCAAAATAGCTGTGACCCAACTGCCGATAACAAATTTCTTTGTAAACTCTGCAGTTAAAACTTTAGGTTTTTTCAACTTGATAAACATCTCGTAGCGGTCGATACAAATGCCAGCCAACATCAAAAGGCCAACTTTGACAAAAATACACAATGATAGCGGCCTGAGAACACACAACACGTTGCAAAGCATCATTGGTAGAGATCCTTTTTGCACGAACTCTTCCAACATAATGTGTAAAGGTAGACTTGTACACAACGCTAAGATGTTATTCAAGGCCATGTGAAAGAGTAACAACATGTTTGGCTTTTTCTTGGTGCGGCGTCGTTCCCGTCGAACGTAAGACACAACGATTGCGTTACTAAGGAGACCACTAAGGAAGACGAGTAACGCAATCGATATCGTAACGATCCTGTGTGGGCAACGCGATGGAGCGGCAATCGTCTCATTTGTTGCGTTACTCATCGTGTCACGACTGCAAAATAAAATAAATAATAAAAACAATAAAATGGAACTTCTAGAGCGCACAGTGCAAATTACATCAACATGTTTAGCTGCACTGTATAAATAATAAAACCTTATTATAAAGGTAGAACTTAATAAGTATGCTTTTTAATTAAATTTTAAATTACGGTTCCAAAGATAAGGGACGGACAAGTTGATTTCGTCTTAGGGGGCGTGTGGGGGGAGAAAATGAATAAAAACGCAGGGCCATCCCATGCATGGGATGAAACGAGCAAAAACTTTTTTTTTTCTTGAAGCTGGAATGAAATATAATTTGCAGAGAAACCATTCTTCCATCCCACCCCCCAACGAGATTAACTTCTCCGTCCCCAGAGTTTTGAGTGTTAGGGGCAGCAGGGACAGCTAGTAGTAGTAGTGAGTTGTTGCTTCTGAGTGAGTACTTGCTTGATGGTTTAAGGGTAACAGGTTCTAGCAGAAAGGTAGGTGCTAGGTTGTGCAGAGCCTTAAAGGTAACACGCTTTTTTTTCATAATGGTAATTTTTAAGGTTAAAAAACCCCAAGCTATTGGACTGCTTGCAGTCCCGTGTTTTAGCAAACGTGCGTTCTGATAAGAAGTTGAGAAAAAAGACCTTTGACGTTCTTATACATGCGCGCCTTTATTCACTGCATATCACGAGGAACTTTGCACCGATCCGCTAGCTGTCAAGGGAAAATTGATATTTTTAGGGTAATTTTAAAACCGAGTGGTATTTTTTTAGGGGGGGAACCTTTTTTACCCTTGGTATTTTTTAGGGAGTTTTTGGGACTTTTCCGACGGTTACCCCTACCCTTTTGACCCCGGAGTACCCCCCCGGGAACTTAAGTGTAAGGGAAATCGATTTTTTTCTGGTTTTCTCTTACACTTGCCTTTGGGGTATATTACTGCATGTCAAAGCTGATCTGTCCGAAGATGATCAATGTCACTGAGATTGTTATAAGTGTTATAAACAGTTTGACAAATGAACCGAGCAGTAGATGTCTTAACAAGCTTTACAAATACTTCATCCGAGTGTAGTACATGCATGATCAACGTATTAACTCAAAACTCACCAGTAGAACTTGTTACTTCGGGAGATGAGCGTACTCAAAGCTTCAGGTTTGAAAACCGGCTGAGGAGTTTGCTCAGTACAGTAAACACTACTTCAACAAACTGCTGTTGCGGTCCTATTTGTTGTTAATTCCTGCCAACACTCAATCTTTCCTCGCAGTTCAGTACTTGATACTATTGGCAATTGCCAGTTCCAAACGAATGGTATTGTTCTCTTCTGCTGGCTCGGTTAGTAAACGGCCCTCAGTATATTACGTTTCACACAAGCACAATATAACTGAATTGCGCAAACCAATAAATCAAGAGAGAAAGCTTGCAGCGCGAGCAAGTAATCATTATTGTGGTGATAATCTTTCATTGTGCGCTACAGGGGTCTTTGTCTTCGGTGTTCTGATGTGAAAGCTTAATATATTTAGTCTACGAAGAAGTTTCTTACCGCAACAAAGTTGAATATAGTCTTCACTGCGTCTTTAAAAATGGTCAAAAGGATATGCCTCGACTCGTAGTTCGTGAAAGCTATTCCCATGCATGGAATAGTGATTATTGAAACACGATACAAAGCCAAGCACCGCTCGGTCTCCCCGATGGCATGGCCTCACCGGCTCCATATTAAAACAGGGTCTCAGCATTTTGGCCCTGTATGCTTGGCACAAAATCCCCTTTGTTGTGAACAGCTCCTAGTTTGTAAGATCTTCAGCAGAAGTGCATTTCAATTCTCACCATGATTTGTCAAAAGACGACTTCCTAGCTGCAGCAGCAAAGTTACTTAAAATAAAAAAAAAACAATACTAAAGCTGACTTTTGTGGAGATTTGCTGTGTAAACGATATCGTTTCACGCTTTTTGTAAGAAAAACTTTATAAAAACATCCAGCTGAGATTGTTCACAAGTAAAGAACAAACAAACAACGTTCAATCATCAAACTGAAATTTTGATCCGATAATTTTAAGAGTTTTATTCAATTTTTTATTATGCAAAAATATTCTCTATTATTTTATATTATAACATTACGCAATAAAAAATAACATAGACTGACTTATTTCTTACCACTACCTTTTTATTGTTCCTTGCAAATGATTACAATAATAATGAATAGATAATAATAAATAATAATACCTGAATGTATTGTACCGAAAAAGGCCGGTTACCTAGAGGTGCATGAGGTAATTGTGGGGGGAGGGGGGGGGGTGCTAATGGACGAAGCCCATGACTACGATTGAGTTGAGGCCCGCCCGAGGTACCCTCGCCGTTGTTTGTAAGCCTGTTAAGTTTTATTGATGAATTTATTTTAGTGTATTCCGAGTCGTTGTTTACCCGAAATTTACCCCCTCCCCCCCAGTAAATTCTCGTCAGTCACAATATCAATGTTATGTTTCATCGATCAAAAGCTGGTGATGAAAACTCGCAAGGGAGTTGATTGAGACAAGTTTACGCTACTGAACAAAGCAAATGTACACAAGATAAAAAAATAAAAAATTATGCACGCTTTAGTAGAAACTCTGAAGTGCTAACCAACAACAACCGGCCTGAATCGCCCGGTATTAAAATTTCAAGAGACAGCTGAGAAAGAGCATAGAAATCTACCTAAAAACAGCATGCACAAGCCCATGCCCCCCTCGGTCAAACCATAGTATGGTCAAACTTCAAGACCTCAATGCCATGCCGTTTATGGTAGTCATTCGCGAAAAGCTCTGGCAAGCAAGTATCTAATATAATTTCATTGTAGCTAGCCACTTTTAGTAAAAACAGACGCTTTTAATAGCCTTTTTCAAACCTTAACTTGTTTTAAATATTTGCCCAACCTTGCGTGAACGTGTGAACGCGCGTCTATTGTTTACGAACGCGTCGCTCAGCGTTGACCACCACGGCCTTAAAACAATAATTACGAAACAGAACACTCCGGTCAAGCCGTCTGTGCGTGCCAGCGCTGCCGCCAGTATTAGGAGCCCAAAGCATACAATTTTGTTCAACCTTCACATTTCTTCAGATTATCGTAAGTACTTCGATTGAGTCTTCAAGCCTACATCATAAAGAGTCCCTTGGTTTGAAAGGGTGCCAGAATCAAGCTGATTTGAACATCCGCAGATTTTGTTGACACCCTATAAGCAAAAAGTAGTTGGATCAAAGCCGCCCACTTTTGTGTGCTTTTGTCCAGTTTTCAAAGTTGAAATCACATAGAAGCCAAAACTAGTTTGTTTACGAACATTTAAGAAATTATTGTGCTTCTGGTATTTAATAACGCGTGGTAACAGTATGTCACAGTTGGTGTACCAAGTCAAAGATGATACAATGTTCAACGGTTCCTTTCCTAACACGACACACTCAGAAATAACAAAGCCATGTCCCAGTCGAGCTGTCACGCTTTTTCTCACAATGACAATTCTAGTTTCTGGAGTTATTGGCAATGCAGCCGTTCTATCCTTTATCCGACACCAAAGGCGTATCAAGAAGAGTTGTCATCTAACATTACTATACAACATGTCAGTGAATAACCTGCTTGCTTTGTCGACGAGTCTCGTGTTGCACGTAGCGTTGAAAGAGCTAGAGCCATGGGCCGCTCTACCTTTGAAGGTCGCAAACATGCTCTGTGCTTTAAAGCCGATATCAGAGTATATCTACCTGAAAGTCGGGCTTCTTACTCTTGCTGCAATTTGCCTTGACCGCTACGAGATTTTTGTCCGGATGACCAAGACGAAATTTCTTACAAAAGAGAGAACAAGAAAACTAGTGATTGTTACTTGGATTGTAGCCATCTTAACGACTATAACTGCCTGTTATGGATACATCCAGAATGCTTTGCAGCCTCAAATTTACTGTGAACAAAGTCCAGACTACGTGCACGGACTCACTACAAGGCATTCGCAGGTCTCCGAGAAATGGATCATTGCTGACGCAGCAGTTTGGATAACGCTTTGCAATGTTGTAAACATTTTCTCCCTGTCTTCAGTGGGGAGAATGCTGACCAAACACATGGAGGGTGTTAAAACCACTTTAGGAGCTCGCAAAGCACTACGGGAAGTAAAGATGGTTAAGATGGCGGCTTACGTATTTCTCGCTTACGTCATCTTTTGGCTACCATACGGAATTGTTGCTATACTCATCGTGTTCATGAATACCTCGCCGAAATCGTTAAAATGTTTCTACTCACTCGCCCAGACAATGTCGTTCGCCATATTTGCCGTTATCGCTTTCATTTACATTGGGACAAATAAACGCGTGCTGCGTCGAACAATACTAACACTGCGAGAACCGATTGAGCGAATCTCTTCGGTTAGTGGCATGCAACTCGTCAGAATACGATCGCGCAAGCAAACTGTAGGAAGCGAGTGCACCTCTACCGATGGAAAATCGATCTAAAGTTAAGTGAAGATGACTTCCACGTTCTTATCAGTGTGCTCAATGATTAGTGCCAGAGCTAAGTTTAAAATGTTAGGGAAGAAGTCAAAACAATGGCATTTTCAAGGAACCCAATTTTGTCGGGGGAGGTGGTGGGTTGCGGCACATACCCCCTACCCCTCCCCACTTTTTGAGAGCTCAATTTCTCAAAACCTGATTTAGGGGTATTGGTTTTTATTGTATTATCGACTCCTCTCTCCACAAAGAAGGCGTTGGTGTAAGCACTTTATCAACATATATTTTATTGAACATGGTATTTGCTCCTGAAATTCAGCAGTTTTGAAAAAAGGTGGTGGGTGGCGGCACATAATACCCCACCCCCTAAATTGGGTTCCTAGGAAGTACCATTGTTTTGACCTTTTCCCTTAGTTTTTTTCTAAGCCCTGTTTTCAAAAATGTTAAATGCGTCAGCTTAGTTTCTCTGGAGTTATATTTCAAGGTTGTTTCAGTGTTTGCAACAGAGCAAGTTTTAGTTTAGCTGTTTAATCGGTCTTAAGAGACGAACAGGGACCCTTCCGAAAAACAATATCCTCCGACTTTGAACAACAAATGGCTATGGCCCCTACGTCAATTTGAAAACAATAAATTGCAGGGACAAATGTGTGTAGTGAAGACTATAAATTGGCAAGACAATACAATAATTTCAAGGCACAAAATCCTGTGACGTAAACTACTCATAAATCGTCGCGTGCATTCCTGTATGAATGAAGAAATTAACGAAAAAGTAAAAAAATGAAAATATAACTGAACGGAGTGACAGTTGCATGTCCATGGAGTATGTACATTTTCATGGTTTAATTTTCTTTTCGTATCTAATGGCACCATACTGACATGAAAGATTTAATTTTTTATGGTAATTTTAGTCATTCCAGTGAAGCAACAAAATTACAGGAAAAACAAACAATACTATTGTTTTGCCTTGTATACTAGCTTTGTGGTATCTTGAACTCTTACAAAACTTCGAACGACAAAAAGCCTGAATGATCGTGGGTGAAATTGCTTTGGTATTTTCTTTGTTTCTTAGTTTTTAAAAAATATTTTACAACATTGTCTTGATGTATTTCATAGCCTTTTTCTTACTGGAATGCACAAAAACGCAATTAAACAAAATTTAATTACATGCCATTAAAACTGTTATTACTGTTGAAAGTGGCGATTTTTTAAACTGTTGTCATGGCAACAACGCACGAACGCTATTTTGGGTAAGTGTGGGGGGTGGGGTGGGGATCTGATTTAAAAATTATCAATATATAACGACATTACATAAAGTATCTAGCGTTCAAACCACAACTTTCCAAATACTAAAACAGATATAACCGTTGACAAAATGTATTTTTTGACACACTACGCCTTATGTTTGGCTCCAAATGTTAGGGGGGGAGGGGGGTTATTTAAGCGTTTACGGTTTATTTCAATGACCGTTGTCGTGGCAACAGTGGAATCCCTCGTTTCTCAAATAATCAATCTACAATTGATAATTTGAATAACCGCTGTCTACATTCCAAGATTGAGAGACGAGTATTTTAAGCAAAGCACTGGAATTCTGCAAAACTCTATAAAGAATTATTCATGTATTTTATCCATATTAGGAACAGGCGTAGCTCAGTCGGTTAGTGCGCGGCCTTCGGAGCTAGAGGTCCCTTGTTCGAACCCCGGTACCGCACGTCTTTTTCGACTTTCCTCTGATCAGTGTAGCTGTAGCTTTGAATACCCATAAAACGGAGCACTGACAGAGGGAGGGGGTAAAGGGCGCACCGTCGGCTTCCATTGATACCAGCACTCTCTGAGAGC
>JAOBAT010012437.1:0-10170 GCA_026413305.1 Hydrozoanthus tunicans | reverse complement strand
AAGGACAATAGCAACGGCAACGGCAACAGCAACAGCAACAACGACAATAACAATAACAACGATAACGCAAGGACAATAGCAACGGCAACAGCAACAGCAACAACAACAACAACAACGACAATAACAATAACAACGATAACGCTAAAGACAAAAGCAACGGCAACAGCAACAACGACAACAACAACAACAACAACAACGATAACGCTAAGGACAATAACAACGGCAACAGCAACAGCAACAATGACAATAACAATAACAACGATAATGCTAAGGACAATAGCAACGGCAACAGCAACAGCGAAAACGAATTCGACAATGACAATGATAATTGCAACGATGAAAAAATATTTCATTGCCAAACTTTTCTTGTAGGCAAACAAGTTGTTAAATAGCGTAAGAAAATACATGCAAATGGTTTGCAGGACGTATAAGCGTGTAACGAAATATCAGGTAAATCCTTTCTTGAGTCAAGTGGCTCAAAGGGCCGGTAATAATTTCGGATTTCCGCAATGTTCAGCGGATGAGAGTCTTCGACCTCTCCTGGACAGGGCACTAATCCGTCGCAGGTTAGCCAGCCCCCAGCAGAAGTTGGTAGTCATTTGTACAGCTGAGTCAACTGGAACAGGTCGAGTAAAGCGTCTTGCTCCAGAGCACAACACAGTGGTCTGACCGGTGCTCGAACTCGCGACTTAGGATTAGGAGCCGAACACGCTAACCGCTTGATGACTGTGCCGCCGAAATGATAAAAGAACTTATATTCATACAATGCGAACTGATTTAAACACTCGATTGCTCAGGATAATAAGATTGGCTTTCGACCAAACCTACACTCCATGTCAGATGAATCATCTCCAGATGATATGGAAGGTTACTCAGCTCAGAAACTGATTAGATGAAGGGAAGGAGGGTGTTGTGTTGGCCCCTGCATGGGGGGCCCGCGGTGTTTGATTGTGTTGTCACAGACTTATTATCCATCAGAGTAATTAAGTGTTGAAACCAGTTCTCATCCTTCATCCTGGAGAGGTGAATCTCCATAGTTCTATTTACATAAAGCAAGAGAACAAGCGCCATTAGAATGTTTTTCTCCCCTTGCAGATATCACCTTTCACACCCGGAGCCTACGCCAGACTTGAGGGTCTCAACGATGACAGGCAAACGGCATTTATTTAGCGGTGTTCATGCTAGCATCCTGAGATGAACTCGCGCCACATTTCTTGGAAAACTCATTACACCAACCTGGGATAGAACAACCGCTTGCTATAACGACGACCATTTCCGAAAATGCTCAAAACTTCTTAGTTGTTAAAAACCACATTGTTGCACGTTAAGAATGATTTGAGTTGTTTATTTTTCTTTTAATTATTCGTTTAGGTAAGTAATCATATTTATAAAAATTCAATGGAAAGTTTCAACAAAGCTGAAATATAGAGACAATTTCTCTTCTTTATTGAACACTGATGTATTAAAATCCTCTTTCCTTCACAATTTTGTAAATGTAAAACCGTGCAATGCTCTCTGCTCATCAGTTACACAATGTCTAGAACTGTTATTAATAGAGAATAATTGATTCATTGATGGTTTAGTAGCCTTCATCGAACCTAACCTTTTTCAATATTAATCTTTATATATTAAATCGGGCATACAGTTCTTTCTTAATGGTGGTTACCCTACAGGCATGGTAGTCACCCTACAGGCATTGTAGTTACCCTACAGGCACGGCAGTTACCCTTCAGGCATGGTAGTTACCCTACAGGCATGGTAAATACCCTACAGGCATGGTAGTTACCCTTCAGGCATGGTAGTTACCCTACAGGCACGGCAGTTACCCTACAGGCATGGTAGTTACCCTACAGGCATGGTAGTTACCCTACAGGCATGGTAGTTACCCTTCAGGCATGGTAGTTACCCTACAGGCACGCTAGTTAACCTACAGACATGGTAGTTACCCTACAGGCATGGTGGTTACCCTACAGACATGGTAGTTACCATACAGGCATGGTGGTTACCCTACAGGCATGGTAGCTACCCTACAGGCATTATAGTTACCCTACAGGCATGGTAGTTACCCTACAGGCATTGTAGCTACCCTACAGGCATTGTAGTTACCCTACAGGCATGGTAGTTACCCTACAGGCATGGTAGTCACCCTACAGGCATTGTAGTTACCCTACAGGCATTGTAGTTACCCTACAGGCATGGTAGTTACCCTACAGGCATGGTGATTACCCTACAGGCATGGTAGTTACCCTACAGGCATTTTAGTTACCCCACTGGCATGGTAGTTACCCTAGAGGCATGGTAGTTACCCTACAGGCATGGTGGTTACCCTAGAGGCATGGTAGTTACCCTACAGGCATGGTGGTTACCCTACAGGCATGGTAGTTACCCTACAGGCATGGTAGTTACCCTACAGGCATGGTAGTTACCCTACAGGCATGGTGGTTAACCTACAGGCATGGTAGTTACCCTACATGCATGGTAGCTACCCTACAGGCAGGGCAGTTTGATGTCAATCTTTCTGATGCCTAACTGGAAGGTCTTTTTCTGAACAAACTCCTGATTTTGGTAAAACTCATGTTTGATTACCTTATTTTCGATGAAGTTTGGCTTTGTTTTCCAAGAAGATTCATTTACCAATTGCTTTTTATGTGTCTGCATTGATTCAAGAGTGCAGTCAGAATCCCCTTTGTTCCTTAGAACCACATTAGACTTTGAACAATATCTATTTAATTGCAGGAATTCATTTGCTGCTTTTTTTACCGTTGGCCTTCTGTTTAAGTCTATTTTCTTTATCATCACATTGGGCAGGGAAACCGTACTGGTTAGGCCAAAGTGCTTCAACCTTGCTGCGTCTTGGTGCGTAGTTCTGTGATATCTGTTCGTTTGTGCCGGTGGGCTCGAAAGAAAACCATGGGAAGCCAACCTTGATTTTTTAGTGGGCTCAGTAATAAAACTACAAGACCTTTTTAGAAACTCCTTTTTGTCTACAACTGTAGATCCCCTTGATTCGAAGCATTCAGTAACCTCTGATGAGCTTTTGCTTCTTTGAGAAAGTGATGGCTGGAAACTCCAGCTCTTTACTGCTGGAGGGGAGCTCCCATCAATTCCAAACACAGAAGTTGTATAAACAACCCTTCCTGTTTTTAGGACAGCGGTTCTCATTGTGCTGAGGTTGGTAGGCCTTGCGATCTTTCTGAGTTTCTCGTTTAATGACAGTAAATCCTTTCCGACATACTGCGCGTGCGTGATGTACTGTGTTCCGTCTTCACTGAGTGACAAGTGTTTCTCAAACATCGCAGCTAAAACTTCCTGTGCTGTGATTTCGTTGCTATGGCCATACCAAGCGCAAACTGCTGGGAAAAAAAGAGAACGAAAAGAAACGTTAGTTGCAGTGTCTACTATTAAGGTTTACTTCTACTTCTACTTTATTGACTGATAAAACTCATACAAGCATCACATCAGTATAAATGAATAATAAATAAATCTAATAGACAATATTAAGATATAAATAATTCAAAATATATCATTTCAATAAGAATTAAAATTTAAAACCATTTGCCCTTCTCTTTCGCGTAGTTTATTAGCTCCTTTTTTAATTTTATCAAGTCCTTAATATCTGTAATAGCTCCTGGTAGCTTATTCCAAAAGTTGATTCCCCATGGAAAGAAGCTGTTCGCGTGTTGATTACAATTTGAATGCGGTCTCAAAAATCACTCAGTATACTTGTTACCACTCCCATTTCTCCTAAATAATTATTGTAGCAAACTCTGGCTGCGCTACGCTGTACCATATCAAGTCTATGTTTATCCTTTTGGAGATATGGGTACCAGGCAGAATTTTTTATTGGTACCAGATACCAGGTAAATCGACTATTTCTCATACCACTCCCATTTCTCTTAAATAATTATTGTAGCAAACTCTGGCTGCGCTACGCTGTACCATATCAAGTCGATGTTTATCCTTTTGGAGATATGGGTACCAGACAGAATTTTTTTATTGGTACCAGACAGTTCTTTTCATAGTTTTGCGTTGCGCATATACTCACTTACCTTTTATTGTGCTTACTTACGAGCACATTAAAAATGGTGGCTTTTTCCTTGTGACTAGAGTTCGCCAGAGAGGTAAATCGACTACTTCGCATAAACGAGCGCGCTGACTAATCATTTTTATTTCTTTGTTTTGAATTAAGTAACAACTTTCTTCTTGTGAAATAAAAGTTTTCAGTACAATTCTCAGTGTAGAATAAGTAACAATCCTCAGATACATGACTTTTGCAAGCAATCAAAAGGAATTTTAACGATTTATTGTTTATAAACAAGGTGCCGTTGCCCCAAAAGGAGTGTGGGGAGCCCCGATTTTTATTTCAAAATTTAGGTTCCTACAAGAAAAACAAATAATAGGCAAAGTTTGACAAAATTTCAGTGTAAGTTATATTTCAGTGGAAAAACTTTAAGGCATTGTTTGTGTCTACTTTATGTTATTCGGTGGTACATGGACGAAAGCACAGTTTTTTGTCTGCTGTGCTCACTTAGGATTCGTCCTTCCAATTGTAACTCCAAACCAAGGCCTCTAGGAACTTCCTTAGCTTCTATCATCAAAATGTGATTATAAACCTTGACTTCCATAAATAAAGGGCAGTATTTTACTTAGGGTACGTTCCTTTTGAAAAATCCAAATTCGGATTCCTTAATCAAAAAACTGGATTTAGCGTTCCTTTACTGATTCAAAAAATTCATGATTCCGCTTTTGGATTGCAATCTAAACGATCTACTCCTGAGAGTGGATTCTTCGGGTTCAACCTGAAACCGGCTCCAGATTTCGTAAGGTCTGCGTTCAATTTGAAAAATCAGCGAATCAAGATTTTGTTTTATACCTACCGCGTGTGTTATTTAGCGGACATGCGCAACAAACGACGACCAAAAATCTGATTTCAGATTTCCCGTTCCATTATCACGGAAAATCCAAACAACCAAGATTTAAGGAATGGGGATTTGGATTGTACAAAAGGAACGTACCCTTAGTTACTGTATAATTGATAATAGATTCAGTAATGTTTAATCAATAAAAATTAACATCAGCCGAAATACTTGTAATGCGAACAATATACCTTCGCCCTGTAGTGTGCGTGCATGTTTGAAGCGCTTTGAGACATTTTACGTAGACACTCGATTAACGTACCTTACTCTTCAAATTTTCCTTGCATGATTTCTAACTTAGCCAACAAAGTTGCGGAAATGCCAAGTTAACCAGAGACAATTGAAACAGTTCACGTCAGATGCCTAATTGCTTTTCCTAAATAGCACTGAACACAATAATGTTTATGTATTTGTTTTCTCTCACATGCTATAGGTACAAAGTGTTGTCACATCTATTAACAGCGAGTCTTTTGAGTTTTCTTTGTCAGAGATGACCAAATACAAACCAAAATAAATTATCCCAACCTTACATCAACCAATCACAAACCTTGTAAATTATGTGTTCTCTACACGAAAAAAGACCCCCAAATCAAGTCGGAAGCCACACAAGTAACAAAGTGTACTCCAAACTGTTTTGTTTCGAGCACATATAAAATTTGAAATTAAAAGGCAGTGAAGTTCGTTAAAACATTTTGCGACTAGATTTCCGAAGCAAGACAACACTAAGGAGGAAAATAGATCGGAATCAGTGTACGTTCACATTGCATGCTTACAAGATCCGAGTGGCATTAAGTCTTTGCACGTACCGGCGGTTTCTGTACTGTGTTTTTCATCTGCAAGACCTCGATAATTAATCATATTTGCGTGTCATGAGTTCCCTAGTTCAGTGTTATTAACGAGAAAAGCGCAAAAATTTCACATTTGAGCCTTCCGAAAGTAACGCCGAAGTAAATCAGCTCACTTCTCCAAATTCTCGACGATTCCTTGAAAGAATATTATCTTGCTATGGACAGCAGTAAACACAAAGTCATAACAACGTACTCGAGTTCCTTCACGCTGAATAAGCAAGCGATTTAAATTCTATTGTACCTAACAAGAGCCTGTATTAACAAAAATTAAGAGCTATTGAAAGTAAGAACGAAAACGTTCATCTAAATCAAAAAATTAAAGCGAGTAGTTTATATTTGTACGTACGAAAAGTGTTATATTGGGTCCGATACGTTTATGTGGTTAAAACTTCTCGCTTTGCATTCCAAACCGCAGACTGTGCTTCTCAAAAAACTTAATAAAACTTTCCTTTGTTTGAATTAATTGTACAAGAAATACTGGGTCATCAAAACACAAGCAGGCAGGCTAATTCAACGATACCCTTGGGATCTGGAGCCAGTATGGTTGGAACCGTGTTCTTGTTCCGTGCAAAACAAAGTAAACCTTTTTAATCTCAACCTTGAATTCTCAAAATGGTTCTTATAATCTCAGTTCGAAGGCATAAACATATAATCATTCGGCAACTTCTTGCTGATCACGTGTTCCTGGATCAAGTGTTCGTGGATCACGTGTGATTACTGAAGTTTGTGCAGTGAGTAAAGAACTCAAGCTAAAAGTGGTATTCGCTAGAACAAATCAGCGATAATTGAAAGAGCAAAAAAGAACCTTTATTATTCAAAACGATGGGTGAGCCCTAATTCGTATAATTTCCGCAGTTTTAAATGTTACAACTGGACCAGTCAAATAATGCAACAAAATGTAATGTTTTGCCGAGACGGAAAGCGAATCATTTGAAAACGAATGTCTGTTTGACAGAGAAACACTTTGGGTGAATAAAACACGGAAATCAATTTACATTATGCACTAGAGACTTGCTGGAGATTTACTCAAGCATTCAGTGTCAAAAGTTTAATCTTTTTCAGTCTGAGCATTAAATGTACAAGTTATACAATACGTTCTCAGACTACTAAGAGCAGTTTTGTATCCAACTTTCTTATCTTGTTGTTCTAATTTATTGTTGTTTTTTCTATAGAGGCATCTATGTCTTCATAACAATGGGTCCACCCCTTTCAAAGTTGCTCTGTTTTCATCAAACCTTGCCTATCTGTATTCTCTATAACCAACGAAGTTAATCGATCCCCGGCCCGAAATATTCTTTTCCTTTTGTCTTCTCTTAACCGCTCTGAAATGTCATCTTTTTGTATTTGTTTCCTCACCACAACCTTTCGGAACTAAAGTTCCCTCTTCAGCTGGCGAGTCTGAAATATTCGTTCAACTGACTCTCCAACCCCCTACCAAGTTTTGTTAGTATAGTTTTCGGTATCCATTATTACATTTAACTTAGATTCAACAGTTGAACTTCGTTATCACGGCCACCTCGTTATATTGTCACCTCGTTTAATGCGGTCATCTCGTTATTACGGTCTCTTTTTTGGTCTGCCAGCCACAAGTGGCCGTGCAATTCTTATCAAAAAACCTTGTCGATTTAGGAAGGCATTGGTGTTGCCCCACAAACTTCCCTAACAATTGCAACGAATCATTTTCTGAAATGAAAATGAACCTTCGTGACACTAATCATCTATCAGGCTTTATTGGTAATCTGAAAGAATTTCGCTTTCTATATACAAAAACAGCTTGTGGAAACCCTTTTCTGCCTCCTGCTTCACCCAGACTGTCCAACGTCCAGAGGGCTTTAAGTCAGGATAAAAATGCTAGGCGGTCCGGGGACATGCCCCCCCCCCCCCCCTCCCTCCTTCCCAAGAGATTCTAAAATATTTGGTCCCGGAATTGCCGTTTCTGGTGTTTTAACACAACAATTTTGTCGAAAATCGTACTTTCCATTTCAAATTTTTCTGTTGGCTCACGAAGAAATAGATTATAAAGAATGACGCCATCCCCAAGAAATAGCAAGTGAAAAAAGAAGTTTTTTAGTTATTCGTGACTACTCAACTAACAGACTGTCAACGACAGCCTCCGAGTACTCAAACTCCATGGGTTCGCGGCACAGTCTGTTCACCATTAATAAAAAAGTAATCAGTAATTACCACTCACTCAACACTGCAATGATGTTGTGATCATCATCATCGCTAACAGTTGTCGTATTCGTTTTAAGATCCGTGGTTAAGATCAGAGAAGGAAAAATGTAAAAGCAACCACCTTGGCTTCCTTTTAAGGTTCAAAGTAGAGAGAGGGTGTGTACGATCCCCGCATCATTACAAAACTTCATACGCCTTACTTGAACGTTTTTGAGAAGTTGAATAAGTAATTCATTCTAAATGATAACAAATATTCTTTTTGAATGCTTTATTTTCATTGAACTACGCGCGGATTATCAATAAAGAAAAAAACAAGATTTGATCGATGTTCCTCTTGCACTTCAAGGATTTACCATTTGATAATTTAGCCATTTAAGAAGATTCTTGACGTGGGCATAAACACCATAAAACTTGGGACTAGCACAGCCGGTCCCCCAACTAACAACACCATGAAGGTAGAATCTTCCCCGGGACTCGCACACTAGGGGTCCCCCCGAGTCTCCCTGGCAAGCGTCAATCCCTCCCTGGTCCACCCCGGCACACAGCATGGTTTTGTCGATCCTTCTCTGACCGTACGAGTTTCTACACCTGGCTCTACTGACGATGGGGACAGACACTTGTTGAAGGACATCAGGAGAGGCACCACCGAACGATAGGCTTCCCCACCCAGTCACCCAGCAAGTATCTCCATCGCGGGGAGCTGGGAGCAAGTGAGGAAGACAGGCAATGTTTACGTACCTGAAAAGTGCATTAGTTCTGTTAATGTATTTACGTTGCATCAGCTTGGGTTAGGGTTGGGGTTAGGGTTAGGGTTTATCTTTTTCGTTCTCCTCCTTTTTTGTCTCAATTGACCAATCCGAAAAAGTCGCCTTAAACCGCACTAAGTCGCAGTCATTTTCGCCCCACTTTAAGTTCTTAAATAGCTTAAGTTGCCTTAAAATGCACTTTTTCACCCCATTTTCCCTTAAATCGCCTTACGCCGCCTTAAGTCGCACTAGGTTGCGCTAAATCGCGGCGACTAAGGATCCGGAGTAAGCTTGTTTACCTATAGTTTATAGCGCATTAATGTTTGAAATTGCCCTCAGCAACACAAAGAGAGAAATTCGACATACACAGTGTTGTTGAGGGAAAGGTTGACGAACTTTGGCCTTCTGGCGGTGTTAGGTCCGCAAAGCATTGTGGTAAATACACAGCTGCCACCTTTTTCAGAATGGCCAATGGGAAAGAAGTTTACCGCGTGGCTTTTGAGATGACGTCAAAGAATGACGTCGACGTAAGCTTGTGGTTTATATAACACGGGCTTCGGTTGTCTCAGTTATTTTCGTATAATGAAATTTTGGTAGTTATTTACTTTTATAATAAGATAATACCTAATTATTTGCTTGTTAGCCTTTTCAGAGTTTCGCGATGGATTGACGCTTAATTCTTGAAGAAAATCATCTAAGTTTATTTTCAATAATAAAAAGGAGAGCCCAAAATTAGTTTCAACTAAGAATTAGTTTTTTATTTGACACATTATAGAGGTTATATTTTTCCAATATCACTAACTACAACGTGTACTAGGAATAATCTTCCTTCCCACCCCCAATACATTCCCTTTTCTAAAATAACCTTGGATTACACTCACCCCCTCCCCCCCAATAAAAAATAATAAAACATACGACCAGCACCCCTATCATGCCAAGCGCCATTAGAAGGGGACCCCCAAACGTCCCCCACCACCCCCCTACGGCTCCCCTTGAATATAAAAAAACTGTTTATTTTGAAGTATGGAAGTATGGGACATATAGTCTCATCCTCAGGCTTCTTTTCATTGCCTGGCTTCTCGGCTCCCGTTTTGAATTGACAATATTTGCGCTTACTTTCCCGGGCTGACTTGATACACTCACTTAGAATGTCACAAGGTTCTTTGTAGAAACTAATTATAATACGAGTTTCACTAGCCCTACCTGTTTAGAATGGCAGGTTTGTGCAGCCTTAGCAACGCGATGTCGTTGCTATACCTCTGTGGTGAGTGAAAGTCCGCATGCGAAATGATTCTAGTTACTCGGAATTCCTGCTCTGTGCCTATGTTATCACTTTTGTGGTGCGCTCCCATCCTGTAAGAATGAGTTGGCAAAAGTTCGCACGTGTAAAATGCATATTACGTCTTGCTACATGACATTCCTACATTACTACATTGTTTGGCACCTAACAGTAAGCATTTAGGACGGATCAGTTGATCTCGTGGG
>JAOBAT010012426.1:0-10170 GCA_026413305.1 Hydrozoanthus tunicans | reverse complement strand
TGCTTTGGCGCCTTGGTTTTACAGTGAACGAGGCAAAATCACAATTAATTCCATCTCAACAGATAAAATTTCTTGGTTTTGTTGTGGATTCTATCACAATGACTTTGTCACTACCGGCTGATAAAGTTTCTACAATTATAGATGCATGTCGCTCTCTTCTAAACAATCTAAAGCCTAGTATACGTCAAGTGGCGCATGTAACAGGGCTTATTGTCTCGGCCCTTCCAGCTGTAAAACATTTAAGACTTTTTTACCGCTCAATTGAATTGTGCAAATCCAAACTAATTTCTAATGGTTCAGACTATGATGATAAGACATCTTTGTCGGCTGCTGCCCGCAGCGATCTTAACTGGGTTATTGACAATATTAGAAATTATAACGGGCTGCCAGTTCAAACTCCACCTGTTGATCTTGTTATTGAAAGTGATGCCAGTAATCTTGGTTGGGGTGCGTGCTGTAATAGCATCACGACAGGTGGCCTATGGTCCACGATTGAGGCTACTAATCATATAAATTACTTAGAATTTTTAGGTGCCTTTTTTGCACTTAAGTGTTTTGCAAGTAACATTACCGACAAGCATGTTCAACTTAAGCTTGATAACACTCCAGCAGTGTTTTAAATAACTAACATGGGTGGTATAAGATCACCTAAGCTTGACAATTTGTCCAGAGAAATGTGGTCTTGGTGTATGGCTCGAAACATCTGGATTTCTGCTGTCCATGTGTCAGGAGAAGATAATAAAATAGCTGATTTCAAATCAAGAAATTTTAACTTAAATACAGAATAGAGTCTTCATCCAACAGTTTTTCGTTGGTTGACCCAGACCACTTTTCTCCCGGATGTTGACTTATTTGCCTCAAGGCTTAATGCAAAAGTCTCCAGGTTTGTTTCTTGGTCACCAGACCCTTGGGCGTTTGCTTGCGATGCATTCTCATTATTTTGGGCTAATCTTAAGCCTTATGCTTTTCCTCCTTTCAGTCTCATACCAAGAGTGCTAGCACACCTACAGTCCAATCATGTTCCAGTAATGATTCTGGTCACGCCTGTTTGGCCGTCTCAAGCTTGGTACCCAGTGTTACTACGAAGGTCTATCGAGCGTCCAATTCTCCTACCCCAATGGCCGAATCTTCTCAAGCTTCCTCACTCAGACCAGCTGCACCCACTAAGAGATCAAATGCATCTTGCCGCATGGATAGTATCAGGACTCAACTGCTCAGCCAAGGACTTTCAGATAGGGCAGCCGAAGTTGTATCTGAATCCTGGACCAAAGGAACAGGAAAACAATACGATAGCGCATGGTCTAAATGGGAGGGCTGGTGTCGTGAACTGTCATTGGATTCTTTTCAGGCGTCTGTGACTTCTCTTATTAACTTTCTCAGTCATGCACATGAACAAGACAAAGTTTATAGCAC
The DNA here is from genome assembly GCA_026413305.1 of Hydrozoanthus tunicans. Taxonomy (NCBI): domain Eukaryota; kingdom Metazoa; phylum Cnidaria; class Anthozoa; order Zoantharia; family Hydrozoanthidae; genus Hydrozoanthus; species Hydrozoanthus tunicans. Next base: position 8,757 of record JAOBAT010012426.1, on the reverse strand, counting down.
TATTAACACCTATCGTTCTGCGGTATCAACCACACTGGAAGCCATTTCAGGACAGAGTCTCGGGTCACATCCTCTTGTCACTAGGTTTATGAAAGGCGTCTTCGTCAGTAAACCTCCACAACCCAAATATTCGACTACTTGGGACGTCACCCTAGTCACAACCTACTTAAAGACTCTCGCACCCTTTGAGACCTTATCGCTCAAGGATTTGACGTTAAAGACAGTAGCTCTGGTAGCCTTAGTCACAGCATGTCGCTGTCAGTCTATTAACCTATTAGATGTAAATAATGTTGATGTTTCAGAACAGAAGTTAGTTTTTGTTATTAGGGAGCGTGTCAAAACGTCCCGCCCCGGAAAATCACCTCCTAGGATCACAATTCCTACTTTCCAAGAGGATACACGTTTATGTCCCTGTCTGCATGTTAAGACATACATTGAAAGAACAAGACCACCGAGATCTGGTGGGAAATTGTTTATTTCTTACTGTAAACCACACAAGTTTGTTAGCCCCAGTACTATTGCCAGGTGGCTTAAGGATGTCTTGAAAGCAGCAAAAATCGACACTTCCATTTTTAAGGCGCACAGTTATCGTAGCGCAGTAACGTCAAAGGCCTTGTTAAAAGGGGCCTCAGTGTCGGACATAATGAAGCTAGCTGATTGGTCTAGAACATGCACGTTTAACAAGTACTATAAGAAATCCATAGTCACGTCTAATAATTCTATTAGTACATTAGCCCTTTCGTAGAATGGGCTCATTTGACTATTAAATGGGAACATATGCGCTTATTTTTTTTTTTCGTGTTTATTTTACCATGTTTGACATTGGTCTTTAAACACGCATAATAAGGGCATAATGTGGAGTATGGTGAAAGAGAATTTTAAATTAGACAAGAGGTACACTTACCTTGAAGGATAATTGTAATTCTCTGAGCCATACAGAACATTATGACCTTATTAGTTACCCATCCCTTCCTGCGCGATGTGAACAAATCTCGAGGCCCACTCTTCTTCAATGTCAAATATTCTGCTATCTTTTACTCTCAAGAATAAGAGGCTTGGCTGTGTTGCTGACCGTGTTTTTAAACCATGTTTATTTACATAACAATGGTTTCTTTGGAACGTGGGTGATCTGCGCATGCGCGACGAAGTACGCGTAATAAGGTCATAATGTTCCGTATGGTGAAAGAGAATTACAATTATCCTTCAAGGTAAGTGTGCCTCTTGTCTAATTTAAAATTCTTCTACCTATTAACGAAAAATAAAGATGTTAATGAAAGAACATTTTGACAACGAAGAGACAACCGTGATAACATCCGCTGCGATCTACAACAGTTCTTACTAAACAAGTGTTACAACAAATGTTAGAGGTGATTGGGGGACGGGACGAGGGAGGGACAACTAATGTCGCGCGTTCTCTAAACAAGTAAACCTTCCATGTCGTCATACTCTGTGTACCTTGTTGTTTCAAAAACTTCGAGTCTTCTACCTATTAACCAATAAAAAAAGATGTTAGTGAAAGAAAACTTTTATAACGAAGAGACAATCGTGATAATTCGCTGCGAACTAGATTAATGTATTAGAAAAACAGTGTTACAACGTGTATTACAGGTGATTTAGGGGGGGGGGGGGAGACACAACTAGTGTCGCGCGCTCTTTACACGAGTCTCCCTTCCATGTTGTCATACTCTGTGTATCTTGTTTCGTTTCGAAGCAGAGAGCACAGACGTTTTTAATAGATGTTAACTCAATGGCGGGTTATTGACAGCTGAACGTGTGAAACCCCTGGGCTGAGCCCTTTTATACTGGAACCTCGAGTTTAAACATGTTTTTTAGATATCTTTACTGGTTTTAGGCAACATAAATAGCACGTTTACTGTATGTGGTACGTTTACAAGTGTATAATTTTGAAAAATTGTCTTAATTTGTGTTATTTGCGAGTTTTAGTCAAGAAGTCTACCTAAAAACAAATTTCTTAATAACACTGTGTGAACTATTTGCAATATGTTATCATCATAAATAAATAAATGAATGTTTTTCACCTTTTCTCAGCCTCAGCATATTCTTAACATGTTTTTAAATTTTGTTGCGAATCTCATAATCCTATAAAAAAGTGTGTACCTGCCTTTTGAAATAGATAGTACTGAAACGAGCCGATTCACTTAGATTATGTGAATGGCTTAATCATACAAAACTCATATATTCTAAAACCCTTTTAAGACAGAATAATTTCTATGCTCTGCAGCACGTGTCTATATCATGTAACTCCATGCTGACGATCTTGCAATTTTCTTAGGAGAAAAAAATTCATATAACAATTTGATTTCAGTGCTCGAGGTTCAAAAAACATGTTTCAGCGTTTAAATTCAATAATAATGTAAAGACTTATTGAAAAGCGAAACTAAATCTGAGCATGTATTTTATTCTATAGCCTAGTAGAAATGTTAAACTTTTGGAAATAACAAGGCTTGACAGTTCATATAAAAAAGTTCAAATCATAAAATCAAATACATGTTATCAAACAAATATGCTCATCTTTAAACAAAACCAATAAATAAATCTCTGCTATTTGGTTTTATGGCATATGAACGGGAGAAGATACAATAGAGGTCAGTATGCAACTAGTGTTTACGGCAAAATGACTGCAGTATCAAAATTACTCACAGCAACATAGCAAATAATTTGTTGAAATAAATAATACAAAGCGTACAATTAAGCATTAAAAGCAATTTTAGACCCATGCTTAACGAATGGAGCGAGGGGAAACTTTTTCTTCGATCGCTTCTAAACGGTTTTGTTCAAAACTGCAGAATACTAAGAACTGTTAAAAAACGGAAAACAAGCGTTTTAACAAGACGTGTTAAACTTGACTGATAATTTGATTACTTTCTGAATAATCCGTTCTTTTTCAGCCGGTTTTATACTCTTCTCGCTCCATGTAATAGAAATGAAAGCCCGGGAGAAAAATTTAAACGCCACCTTCAAAATGTTGAGGTCTCTGTCAACATATCCAGCCAATCGCATTTTGAAACGTTAACATAAATTATTGGCGCGCATGCGCATAAGTAAGGTTTTAGTCAGAGCACATGGCCGTGTTGTGTTTAGCGTTTATTGTCAGGAATAAAACGTCTTCTAAGCCATTCCTCTGTCGTCAATCACGTCTTGTTTCAGTCTCTTACTTTGTTATTCATACCGTAAGCTGAAAACTCGACGGAAATTCACAAAAAGCTCATCAAAGCTGTATCCAGAAAGATCACCGGCCTGACATGAAGCTTAACAGTTTCAAAGCACTTCGAATTAAAAGAAGAGACCGATTATATCTGACAACAGGAGAAAAGTCTTACCTGTTTGACTTGTGGAGGCAGTGCTGGACGTGATACTCTGGCTCCTTCGGCTAGGAATGAATGAATTGTGCACCACGAGCAGCCATTTTTTAAAGCTCAAAGTTCGGAAAAGCAACTTTCGAGCCAACTTGACAAAATATAGTAAATTCAACTTTGTCTATTTGGTTCTAGAAAGGCCTGTCTTCGGAAACGAAGTTCAAACATGGCTTCCTATCGGTCTCCAAGTTCAACTGATCTTGCATTTATTCAAACACGGTTTTTTGAATGATGTGTAAAATTGCAAGTATATTGATTTCTTTATGACCCTGGGATTGGGGATGGAAGCGGAATCTTTTCAGTATGATATTTCGTGAATGCCAGGTATTTTTCGACCAATGATTCATGATTCATTAATAGAATTTTTTCATGATTCATGTTCACTTATAGAATTTCTTCATGATTCACAGCCTGCGAGATGGTGTGATTCACGATTCGATCACTTTTTTTAGCCGCGCTTCATGATTCAAGATTGATTCAATATTCCGCTCTGGGACGTAGTCCGCACCCCGCGTCATACTCATGCGTCCTCCGTTTGTTCGTTTCTTTCTTTCCGTCATCCTCTACAAAAAAAGGAATGCGTATTTAATTTGTACCTAATGATATTTACCTATATATTTTTAATACCTTTTAATAGCGTTTTATGTCTAACTTAATGATGATTATAATATTAATGATAACAATAATAATAAATATATTTATATAGTAAAAATGTTAAAAGAATGCTTTTTTTATATATTAAACTAAAATTAGTAAAAGCGTCGAAAGAATATTCTGTTAAAAAGTCTTGAGCCGGCGTTTAAAAGTGTGCAGTGACTCAGAGCTCTTTGTACTTGAGTCGGTAGAGTGTTCCAGAGAGTAGAAGCAGCCAGTGGAGATTGACGAGTAAAGTTGTTACATGCTCACATTTTCTTGACAGGTTATGTGCGAGTCAATTCCAACCGCGAAATTCCTTCCCCCCCTCCCCCACCCCCAATCCCTCGGGCAAACCCCGGGTATATTATAGAAGCTGAGTCCCTGAGACCGGACATTTGCCAGCTAGCAGTGTCCCGGCCCCCCGGGCCTTTGCAAACAACAAAAAACTTGGCTCGTGACATCCTATCTTGATTTCCGACGGCGCTCAAAGCAAAGAAAGAAAAAATAGATAAAGTTGAAAAAAAAAAGGTCAGATGTCAAGAGCTTGAAGCACCGTTATTTTGGAATTGAAGAATATTTATCGACCATAAAATGGTAAAAGACCTGTTTTAAAAAAGAATCTTTGTCCGGTGGTAGTAAGTGTCTCATTTCGTGACCCTATCAGTTCACCATCAGACCATAGGACTGTTCATTTTTGACTCACAAGTATATTGTATATAGACCATAAGAAGAAGGAACAAAGAACAACCTCCGTAATATACGCGATAGGTTGGGTGCCGGAGAGTAAAGCACGGTAGATGCACAAAGTTCTGTTTAGTTTTTGTTCCCGCAGTTTTATCCAGTTCTATTGTGCCGAAACAGTTATGTTTATTAAAAAATTGACAACTAAAATTTGTGTATATTGGTCTGATGGACTGGGGGGCCGGGCGTTTGACCATCATAGTAGGCGGGGGATCAGGACCGATCGCTTACAAAAATTGTCCGCTGGGCCGGGCATTTAACCATCATAGTAGGCGGGGGGCAGGGCCGATTGCTCACGATAATTACCCGCCGGGGCCCAGGGAGTTCAACCGTGGCGTTCGCATCATGAATATTAATTTGGGCTAAACTCGTTTGCCACCACTATGTAGATACCTTAAGTGTTCAAAAAGCCGATATCCAGGATAAATTCACTCATAAACGGCCAATTTCCCTTGATTTTTCCCCTTTCTTCGCCGAATTTCTTCTACCGTTCGAACTCTCCAACTCTAATAAGCTAATAAATGAAAAGAAATATAAAAGTCCAGTTTCGAGGTCACAAAGGCATGGATAGTAGTTTTAGTAGTTTCCAGTGTGAGAAAGTTATGGATTTTCGAAATGTTGGCAAATGAAAGTTGGCTGTTTTGCAGGTGGCAGTGACACGAGATGAAAAAGAAAGAGATTCGGTAGCGGATCATTCTACAACTTCAGTTGATACAGCGAGGGCATTGACGGGACACCCAAGGGTGTTGATACGAGTCAACCGTGTGAATATAAACTCAAAGATAAAATGATAAGTTGTTAAGTAAACAAGTTTTAAAACACATGGCGACGTTTCGAGCTTTCATCCCTCGTTACAACAAATTGAACCTTCGTATTTTTCAATTACATTAATTTTACTTTATCACAAGCCATACGTACAACGAGTGTGTTGAAAAAGTGCAAAGGGTCAAGAGTCAGTTTGTATCTAGACCCACCCGTCTTGCCTGCGCTTTCGATTGGAATTCGTTATACAACAACCTTCTAAATTCTGTATGTCGGCATTGAAGGTTATTCTCATACTTTCTTCCTACAATTTCGATCTTCTTTAACCCGCTCTGAATCACTGTCTTGTTGTCTTTGGTGTCCTAAAACAGCGGGTAAAAGAAGAATTGTTGGAAGAAACATGCAATTACCACACTACACAAACCTTTACTACATTCTTTTTTGTTACGAGAACGTCGGTGAAGCTGAACATCTGCGGCTAAAATTCAATTTATGCTAAGAACACATCCAAGTCTGAGAAATGGCAAAGAACATTACTTTGCTACATTACTGCACGAAATCATGGATACATTTGCTCGATTTACTATGCTTCCGGAACGCTTGCGTTTGAAGAAAAAAGGGAAAGGATTACAGGCTATTCTTATAAAAAATAAATAAATCTCAATCTTTCCGAGCCTCGTTCTTACAAAGTTATTCTTACAAACAAATGCGTTCACCAAATTGGTATGATGAACACTGTGATGCGCTCCTAAAAAAACTGTACAAAATTTTGCGAGAAATCTTTTCGCTTCGTTTCGAGCTGAATGCTCACAGTTTGATATCTTATGAGGTCTTGTTTGACTTATAGACGAGTTTTCGTTAGATACCTGCTATATCCAGTATGGAACCATCGAGTAGTTTTATTGTTCACCCAATTATTCTAGATAAGAATATATTTATCTGGTGACAACATCTAGAGTGCTTCCGAAAAAAATTAATTAACAAATTAATTTGAGTGCACTGAAAACCGATGTACACAAAAGATCTGTTCTCCGTGTTCTATTTTAAAAACAAATTGAAAAGATCAAAGTTTTTACGTAACACTTTGGACCCATGCTTACCACTCCCGATAACTCATTAGGGAATCGAAAAACATAAAACCTCGATTTTATTTTACTTCAACTAGTACATAATCTTGCTTTTTTTAGCAGATTCGGAGGTAGAGTATGTACATGAATCTAAATTGGAAACCCCTTTAAAGCTCAATGGGCTTTTCTTGGCAGATACGTAATAACTTGCAATTACCAATAAACTAGCGTAAAGTAAAGTAGTTTAGGTCACGTGGCATCCGTAATGAACTTTAACCTGCTCCTCAACCATTTCGCTTCGTCTTGCAATCCTTACTCATCGGAGAACTCTAACAGCTGTTAGGGAAAACATTTAAAAACCAATCAATCCTAAAGCACAAACAATCTTTCTAAAACTCACCAGATGCTTTTCAGCATTTTCTTCAGACCTACAACTTAATAATGGCGGCATGGCCTCATCTGATGTACGTTTTCAAATTAGACTGATAGATCAGTCGAATCCAAATCAGTTCGTACTGAATTGATAGTGAAGTTGGGTTTTTCTGTACACCAGTTAAACTTATATAAACTATACGTATGCTTACATTTGAAATTATATATAATAGGAGGGCCTAGTGAAAAAATAATGTACAAGTGCTTTCATGAAATGCCAAATTCTCCCAATGCTTATAAAGAAATAAGAGGGATAACGTACTGTAGGGAGAATTGGGAACTTCATTAAAAGGTCACTTACATCGTTTTTGCACTAGATCTTTCAATTATTTGGTTTAAGTGATTTTAGGAACTTTCCTGTTTTGGATTTTTTCCAAAAAACTCAATGATTTCTGAGGTTTTCAATAATCATTGATACCCTGTTTAGACTGAGTTTAGTTTCCAAGCACTATTTGAAAAGGGTTATCAGTTTTGCAATTACCCTTAAGTCCCATCCAATTACCCACATCTAAATTCTCATAAAAACAAGACATTTTCTTCCTGAGAAAATGAGAATTAGGATCAATGCAAACATATGCAACTACTGAAGCTGGAAAATATAACTCTACCAAACTTGTTTAACATAAAGTATGGCGGGCTCTAGTGGGGAGAAGTTACCATAACTGGGACTATAAACATGTTCAGGCCGAATAAGCCTACAGAGTAACATAAAATAAAAGACATATCATAGATACTGAGTTGCTGAAGATGAGGGCGCATCAGTGGTGTGACCATTAACTTAGAAAAAACGTTATCTTACATTAGGCCAAGTACTAAGTGTTAAACTCCCAGAGATTAAAACCCATTCAGTCTGTCACAGTAGTAATTAATGGCGTATATAATCAAATTACCCCAACTAGCTAGAGGACGCTTTTTATTACATTTTTCCTAAGCAGAAAAAGGGTGAAATAACTATATTATCTGTCATAATTTTATAACAAAATTATTAATTTTTACAAATTTATTATAATACAAAAATGTATCAACATTATAATCATGCACCTCAGTTTCAATAAAAATAAAGTAAAACTGCTTACTTGAAGAAGTAGTCTCTTTCTTGTCTCAACAACGTTTTTATGTCAAACTACAGAGCTCCGTCGAAAATGTTATAGTTGGATCATACTAAACACGCTAACACCTTTAATGAATCAAAAAAATATAAAAACTTTATTTAGATTCTGCATTAGTCAAGTAACAATTGGTTTATCTGTAATCACCATTGCTTCAAATTGCATAATTATATATAAGAAGGAGAAGGATAAGTAAACAGGTACAGTATTGTTTCCTGTATAATCATTTTGTTGGTAGTTTCACCAGCTGTGTGTATAAAATTATATGTACGCTAGCTTCCACTGAAGTCGATGTGCGTGGCGCGTGCCTGACACCTCCCTCCCTCCGTTACATGTAGGTTTTACGGGTAGCAAAAGCCACAGTTAAACTGATCAAGAGCAAAATTACAAGCAAATTAAGGGACCATGAGTAAGGGGAATGTCTGGCAGACAAGTCACAGCAAGTAGCTCGTGAGTCGGGCAATCGTGGTTTCTGCTCAGGAGTAGTATAGTATGCACCGAATTATCCGGAAAAAAGGGCGCAAAAAGGGCGCAAATAGGGCGCACAGGTCATTAACATAAAATAGGGCGCACAAGTCATTAACATAAAATAGGGCGCACAGTTCATTACCATAAAATAGGGCGCACAGGTCA
>JAOBAT010012404.1:0-10172 GCA_026413305.1 Hydrozoanthus tunicans | reverse complement strand
AGTTGAACCTACATATTGTAACCCGCAACGTTTACAAGAAATTAGATACACTATTGAGCTAGAGTTACAGTTTAAGTTAACTAGTTAAAATAGTTGCTAACTAAGTTGCTAATTTAGTATATTTTTATCCAGTATATTTTTATCCACCTGATTGTATTTTTGGTTCTGGTTTTTTAATAATAGTTTTTTAATAATAGTTTTTTAATATATATATATATATGTATAAATATGATCTATGATATATATATATGTGTGTGTGTGTGTGTGTGTGTGTAGCTAAATATCATAATATTATTTGACTTTAACGATAAAGTGCACACTTTGATTATAACCAGGGGAAAAAAGTAAACATGTAAATAAAACGTAAAATACTCAATAGCAATGATAAATTCTTAACTTGATTACAGTAACAGCAAAAGCAGTAAAACAATACCTTCTAAGTGTGATCACGTGGCATATTAGATTTAATCATGCAGTTGGTTATCTATTAGAATATTTTTCTTCTTACGAAATACATTGTAACTCATAAGGCATTGAACTTCTTTGTGTAGGTCAAACATTTCTGAAATACCACCTTTAAAATACTCGAGATATGTGCCTTACAGGATTTCTGAAAAGCTTTCAACTGTCAAATGATATGAATTAGATTTTTAATGTTAAAGTCCCCATCAAGCTTATTTTTAAGTTCAAGATGAAAAGTAGAACCTTCTAATAAGGATAATTTTCGAAAATATAACCTTTTCTTGCCGTTCCTGTTACATTTTTTAGACTTGAAGGGTGCAATGATGACGTAGCAGAATGCATATGACGTAGAGCGAGGTATGAAGCAGAAACAATATTTTTTATCTCAAAAAATTCAATTCTGGCTACAATAGTAACATTGTTATAATATTGATCAATGAATTATTCCCTTAAATTTGTTTGAAATAAAAAATGTTATGACATTTTTTTAAGAAAAACGATTTTTTAAACAAAAACCGCATAACTCACTGCTGCTACGTCGTAGGTTACCAGTCCCCGGCCTGCTCGGTCAAAGTTTATATTCCAATCTTTTTTTTTTTGTTAAAAAGCATACTTAGATGTGGAGATTTTCTTCGGTTATTCAAGTTTTGAGTTCACAGATGACAAAAGTTTTAATCCAAAAAGTAAAGAATTAAGCTTGATAGGGACTTTAATAATAAAAACAACAGGGACGTTAAACTTTTTCCAATATTTCGTATGCTTGTGGACATACATTATCAGTAGAATAATTTATATATTTGAAAGTTTTAATAGTTAAATTTTTGAAAAGTTCGTTTCCAAGCTAAGAACATGAAATGTACATGTTGAGTTTAAAATTGGAAGTTAAGAATTGGTTTAAAACGTCTATCACTGTTGTTTACATTAAATTTAATTAAGCCAGGACAGGCAAAGACCAATATGATTTAACAATATTGCCCTTGCTTAGATAAAAATCATAAGCTGTACTGTGACATGATTGAAGTATGTTGTATTTTTCAGATGGAACAAATACATATTTTGTGTGCATTGTTTGTATTTTTTTTCATCACTTCGCATTCATCGTTACTCAGATTGAGTCTTTTAAGGACACTTTCATAAAAATTTGAATGAAAAACTAATTATGCCAAGTAAAGTCAAAACGCACTTTAAATTGCTGGTGAAAGTTTTCTGCCAGCGTATTTGCTTAGGATCATGTAGCTGGATACCTATTTGTAATGCTAAGCAACTCTAATGACTTCAGTTGCTCGCTTATCCTAAGACTTTGTAAGATCGCTTGCCAGGCTTCAACAATTGCTACTCTTAGGAATCAACAAATGTTTAAATCATGGAGAACACACAGATCGCTATGACAGTGTGTTCGGTTCTTCTAGTTGTGTGCTGCCTGTTCGGAAACACCTTAGTTTGTCTTGTGGTTATTTTGAACCGAAACATGCAGACTCCTTTAAACTTTCTTCTCTTCAATTTGGCAATAAGCGATGCGGTGGTTAGTGTTCTTGCTGGCTTAGGCCCTGTAATGTTTAATTCTACCGTCGAGAACATTACACTTGCCGCAGCAGAGGTGATGTGTGTTTTGTTCGCCCATGGATCACTAGTTATTCCATGTGCAATAATTTCTGCTGTGAATTTATCCGCAATCGCTTACGAAAGATACCAAGCTATAGTTCATCCTCTCACTGCAAGATCAAAAATAACTAAAGCCAAGACAGTGAGGTTCATCGTTCTCAACTGGCTCATTTGTATTTGTGCCTCATTTCCAATTATATTTTGGTTTGAGTTACATGAAACCAAAGATGGACGACGGGAGTGCAGTGTAAGACCTGGAAGCGAAGAACTGCTTAAAGTAACTAGTTACATTTTTGGCTCTTTATCTTGTGTTTTTCCAAGTATTTCCATGATGTTCTGTTATGGTATGATAATCTGGGAATTCCTTAAAAAGAAAGAACAGACCTTGGAACGACAACAGCTCGCTGTATTGCAATCAAGGAAAAAAATCGTTTATATGCTGATTTCAGTCACAACAGTTTCAACAGTTTTATGGTTTATTGCGTTTTCTTACATCATACGGTTTCACGGCGGTCAAATGGATATAAGTTTCTCTCAAAGAGTTACTATTTTTAATTTAAGCAACAGCAGCATTAACTGGTTATTGTACGCTTTATTTAGCCAGCAGTTTAGAAAATGCTTCAAGAGAATTCTGTGTAGTAAGTTCAAGTCACCCGAGTTTAACGCCAGGTGTCCTCAAGTTCAGGGAGCAAACCTGCAGGTGAATCTTGCAAGCAGAAACAGCACAAAGATGGACTCAAAGCTGTAGGGTATCGTAAAGTGGCGAATCTACAAGAAAAATTTAGAAATTAAAACCAGATCAACTTCCAGTTGTAAATTTAAGATGCTTCCATTAAGCAAAATATTCTTCCTTACACATTTATCATAAGCGTCTAGAAGGTCTATATTAGTTTTGTTTCCCATAACCTCATCTGGGTGCAATCGAGTGACTCGGATTGTTCCATAAAGGGTTCTTGGTGGATACATATCCCCTCTACTATTGGCTATACCTACTTTACAATTAACGTGTGGTGTAGACGCCAGCTGTGCTTGTGCAACTCCATACTGTCTTAAAATGCACCACCAGAATCGTTAACGGGAAGTTTAGCCTCTCTACTTGTTTGCCACTCTTTAAAAACTTTAATCGCCCGTTTAGTTTTGTATGCCTTTGACTATTTTGTTTTTTCTCCACCAGTTTTTGAAACAAAAAATCGGCACAATGCAGTACTTTAAAAAAAGACAGGCACCATTTTCATTCCATCACGACAGACCTCCAAATAACAGGCATGCACGCATACTTTAACTTTAAGCCAATCAAACAATGTCATACAAAAAAACCCCATAAAACAATACAGCTTTTTCATTTCTACAAAATAGGATGAAAAGTTTTAGAAGTCACATCAAAACTCGTGCTTTGCTTTTCCTCAAAGGTTCCAAACACCTCGAGACAATGATTCATCAGTTTATCGATGTTTCGAATCCCTGACAAGAAAAAGAACTTTCACTCGTTTTTGAAATTTTATAAACGAAAGAAAAAGTTATCTCATCTGTGTAAATTTAATATTCCATACCAAGACAGCCTTTATTAAAAAGGTAATTAATATCTTGCACCATGACGTTTTGCCTTTGTAAAAATAAATTTATCAGTGGGGATGCAAGCAGCGCATAAACATTTATTTTGTTTTACCTACGATGAAAAAAAGTTGTAAAAGATGGAAACTGAAAATTTTATCTTTGCCATCTTGCTATTTGGAAATTTGGTTAGTATTTTCGAAACAGATATATAGCTAGATATTACGAAATCAATTGAATTTAAAAGAGAGATAATAACGAAAAAAAGGAAGACAGATTAATAACAAGCAAAATACAAAATGAAATGATGAAATGTTGCTGGTTACAACAGTCAAAACAATAAAACAATAGCTGCTAGGTGTGATACCGCGGCATATTAGATTAAAAAAGCAATGGTTTTCAAAATAATTTATTTATGAAATACAGTATTTCGTACATTCATTGCTCTAGACTGCTTTCTGTAGATCAAAGGTTTCCGAAATACCACTTTAATATCACTTCAAAAATGTGATTTAATATGATTTAACAATGTGCAAAAATATCTTTTTTTTTTACACAAAAAAACATATGGATTTTTGAAAAGCATTAGGTGTGAGGTGATAACAATGAAACAACGCAAAATCGTCTCACTTAAACCAGAAAAAAGGCAGTACCTTTTTTTCGTTTTCTCGCAATTTACTATCTCAGTAGAAAAAATAAATAAGATACATAATACAAACAGCTGGGTTAAGCATTTATTTATTAAAACACGCATCATATAAGTTAACATTTAGTATGCTTGGTGACTTACATTTTTAAATGTTTATCTGTTTAATTTGTATTACTTTTCAATAAAAATAAACTTCGATGGCCGAGGACCAATAATTTATAGATATGGTATGTAATTACTGTATTGCTTCTGCGTTTCTTTTAAAAAATTAAGCTGTTCTATGATATAGAATATACTTTATTTTTCAAATGGGGGAAACTATTGCCAGTTTGTTTAAGTTTTAGTAATACACTTTATTAATTATTATTTATTTATCATTTTATATTCATCTTTTTTTCGTTTGAGTCTTTAAAAACAGTGTCACAAAAAATTAATTTCGAAAGTTAATAAAACAGCTGCAATATCAAATTTTCGGATAAACTGATGAGTTTTTTATACGTATTTGTGTAGCAAAGCAACTCTAACCCCTTCACCCACGTTTACCCGAAGACTCTGAAAGATCGCTTGCTAGACTTCAACACTTGCGCTGTTAGTTTAGCAATCAACAAACATATAAACAATGGAAGAGAAGTCTGTCTTTACAAGGCAGTGTGTTCGGTTCTTCTGGCTATGTGCTGCCTGTTTGGAAACACCTTAGTTTGTCTTGTAGTTATATTGAACCGAAACATGCAGACTCCTTTCAACTTTCTTCTCTTTAGTTTGGCAATAAGTGACGCTTTATTTAGTGTGGTCGCTGTCCTAGGTACTGTAACATTTAATTCTATTGTTCAGAAAATATCACTTGCTTCAGCAGAGGTGATGTGTCTCTTGTTTGCTCACGGATCCTTGGGTGTTCCATGTTCTTTGATTTCTGCTGTTAGTTTGTCCGCAATTGCTTACGAAAGATACCAAGCTATAGTCCATCCTCTCACTGCAAGATCAAAAATAACTAAAGCCAAGACAATGAGGTTCATCGTTTTCAACTGGCTCATTGGTATTTGTGGCTCATTTCCACTTGTATTTTGGTTTGAGTTACATGAAACCAAAGACGGACGACGGGAATGCAATGTAAGACCTGAAAGCGAAGAACTGCTTAAAATAACTAGTTACATTTTTGGCTCTTTATCTTGTGTTTTTCCAAGTGTTTCCATGATGTTCTGTTATGGTATGATAATCTTGGAATTCCTTAAAAAGAAAGACCAGACCTTGGAACGCCAACAGCTCGCTGTATTGCAATCAAGGAAAAAACTCATTTATATGCTGATTACAGTCACGTCAACGTCAACAATATTATGGGGCGTTGCATTCTCTTACATTATGCGGTTTCATAATGGTCAAAAGGACGTCAGTATCTCTCGAACAGTTCTTATTTTTGGTTTTGCAACTGCAGCATTAACTGGATATTGTACGCTTTATTTAGCCAGCAGTTTAGAAAATGCTTCAAGAGAATTCTGTGTTGTAAGTTCAAGTCACCCGAGTTTAACAGAAACAAACAGAAACTGCGCTATGATGGACTGAAAATTGTAAGGTTTGGTTATACAAGGTTGTTGTGACTTGTATGGCACTCAAGACTGAAAGCCCATGCAAAGCAGAAGAAGTGTGTCCCAATCCCAGTCTTCCATTGGTTGAAGAAAATTTCTTCAATAAACGGCCATTTTGTTCCTCTTGTCTCTTGTAATTGTTGTGCAAAATCTCTAGAAAAAATTTCGAAAAATTTGGGTGACACCTGTAAAAGAGAAACTAAAATTTCCCACTGTTACGGCCTCACCACTGCGGACTCCTCGGACCCACTCGAAAGAAAACAAGAAACTTTTCACCTCTAAGGCTATAACGTACTCATTTTATTATTAAAACGTAAAATTTGTCTTATTAAAATATTTCCTAACCCTTCATCAGCCTTTGCGCAATTAGTGTATTCTTAGGCAAAACAAGCGCTAGCAAACCTTTTAATTACTAGGCGTTTTGACGCTAGGAATTGTACTGAATTGTAAGAGAATGCACAGGTCGATGTTATTTACGTAATCATGGACTGGGTACGAGAGTGATGTTGTAAAATTAGATAAGATATGCGCAGTTTATTGATAGTTGTCTCACTTTTTAACACACATTGAGTGCTACAGTGGCACCAAGATGGTTCAGGAAGAACTGATCTTAGTCATTTTTAGGGCTGCTTTTGATCTTTTTCATCTCTTATCACAAATTCGTTTGACATTGCGTTATTAGACATTTTGATTGTCTCAAACGGACAACTACAACTTGTTCAGTCATCACCACTGGTTTTACAGTCTCATCATAATCTTCCTTCCATTTAACCTTTTGTGCATTTTGGTGTCTTCCTGAACAACTTCGATTGATTGAAGTCAGTAAATATTCGGAAAATATTTTTACAAAGTGTAACTTGCACACTTGTATCAGGCGAAAACAAAAACAAAATTTAGGTTGGGCAACTGGAGCGTTACGCATTTGTTGAACGTTCTTCAACGATCATTCGCACATAGATTTGTCGTTAAAAGATGACCGTTCACTCAAAGATATAAGTAAGTTGTAGGACCACTAGTGGTTGACATCTCCTTTTTAGCAGCGAATCTACGTTAGTCTGTAAATAAAAATATAAAGCAGTTTCTTTTTTTGGTAATTTTTATTTACTATTTTCTATATAAGTGTACATTTTGGTTATCATATGCATGTTGAAATCTCCATGCTCATCTTTATTGATAAATAGTTAATCATATCTTAATATAATATGATTTCTTGGTTATAGCTACAACCTTTAGATCGCATTGTATATTTTTCTCGCACATTTGTATGCTTTTGATTACTGTGTATGACTTTAAATTGTTCTACTTTTTATTATATTTTTCTTTTTAATCTGCCTCAATTAGCCTTAGCTATTTGCAGATTAGTATGTACACAAATACTGTATTTTATTAAAACAGTATAAAACAGCATTAGAAAATAGTATAGAACGGTATTATAGACATTTGTGGTGGGAAAGTCTTTCTAATATTACGATCGCACAATTTTAGACGAACAAATGGCGAACCCTTGTGGGCTATAGTTTTTTTTGTAATGGAGAGGAAAACCGCAATTGGACTGATGGGTAAAATTATTATATTTTTCGATCGAATTAAAAAATATGAAAATAAAACGACAACGACAGCACATAGACTTCGCTGGGGCATGCGCTGTCAAGACTTTACCAATCGAGCATGCGCGTTGGTTACAACCTCCATTATACAATCTACATTTTGGTGTCTACTTAAGAGGAATCTCTCTTTGTTTTAAAATTTACCCTTTGATTGATTTCATCAATCTGGCGACCATTAATACCAACCAAGGCGAACTTACAACTACATCATATAATCACTTTCAAGCATTTTCTAAACTGTTCACAGAATAAAGCGTACAAAATTATGTAATACCCAGATAACGTTACCATAACTGCAAACCATCGCAAGGCTAGGACAAATGCAGTTCAAAGATCCCATGATGTAGCTACCTTTTTTGAAGTATCTCGAGGTATTCAGGTTTAACTCTACTTTCCTAGGATCACTTTCACTTAACCAATCTAAAAAAGGCAGGGTGAAGCAGCCCAAAATGAAACAATTAAGCTAAGTGATACAAAAAACCTATATGTCTTTGCTTTTGTTATTTTCAACTTTGCGGTAAGAGGATGGAATGCCGCTAAATATCTTAAGATGTTAAAGAACAGCAAAAGACAACCGTTCGTGCTATGCCAACTGAAGCCTTTTTGATGAGGAGCCTGAACACAGCATTTCTTAGGACTGCAAAAACACCAACTAGCGCATCACTCATTGCCAAACTGAAGAGAAAAAAGTTTAGTGGTGTCCTCATTCTTCTGTTTAGTAAAATCACAAGACAAACTAACGTGTTTCCATATAGGCAGCAAGGGGACAGGAGAAAAGTACACGCATGCAGTACAACGGCTGAGCTTCCCATATTGAAAAAATGTTACTTGTGGAACTTTCCGGAGGAAAGCCACCACTGAAGTGTAAGAAGGAAATGAAACGGTTCTTTGTCAAAAAAGGAAATTGAAATCATAACGCTTTCTCTTTGTGAGAAAAATTATTTATCAGCAGAGATGCAAACAACGTTCAAAACAATAATGTTATCTATAGTCTTTGGTTTATATAAACTTTGTAAAAGATAGAAACCTATTATACGAACACGTGATTCCCGCTTACCGACAAGAAGAAATTGTTCATTATGGAATCGAGTAAGATACCGTCGTCAAATCATTTTAGGTATTTGATTTGTTAAATCGACTCTTCAACGACTTTGACGTGACGCCTAAACAATCCCTTAAAAAATCAAATCAGGAAGAAATGAAAGCCTTAATCTTAATAATCCACGTTACAAAAAACAAAATTTAAGAAGATACAAGGAAAGGCAAGAGCGAAATTTCAGCAAATGTAATAAAGATTTATTAATCAAGCATTGGTGAAGTTACATGTTTTCTCACTTGAGTAAACATAACATTTCATCAAAAAACGGCCTTTGTCAAGAAAGGAAATTAAAATCATAACGCTTTCTCTTTGTGAAACAAATTTATCAGTAGGGATGCAAACAACGAACAAACAACAATTTTGTTGATGGTCTATGGTTTATAAATTTTTGTAAAAGATAGAAACCGATTATAGACCAAATTTGTAATCCTTCTAGGATCTTAGCTTATGAGATTTTTTAGTTAGTATTTTCAAAATAAATATATTTAGCTAAACGTTATAAAATTTTCATTCAACTTTTATTCAGCTTAAAGAGAAAGTTTATAACTTATAATCAGGGAAAAGAAAAAGAATCAAATGAAAAGAAGACGGAACATTGACAAAGCGATAAAGTACTAAGCTGGGTTACAGTATTAGACTGTAGTTGGAATGATATTTACAGGTGTAAAACTACAAGCTGCGTTTGTTCACTGTATGAAACAGGCTCCAGTAAACAAAACACATTACTTTTTAAATTTCATTTTCAAATGTTAAATTAATTTTTCCAAAAATAAGTAATACGTATCTTCCCATGAAATGTATGGTTAGTTATAAGGAACTTAGCTTTTTCTGTGGATCAAGGATGTTCATATTGTAACTATTCTACTTCAAAATGCTTTTGACTTGGGGGTAACATTTACCTTAACCCTATTCAGACTGGGCTTTTTTGGGCTTCCCTGGACTTGGGGAGGGGGGGCGTGTCAGACGCCTACCCTCCGTAACTCCAAGACAATTAAAGCAGTGGTTACCAAACTTGGCAGGTAGGTAGAAGTTAATGAGCATATCATTTTGGTATTGTCTTGGTGCTCATAATTTTTCACCATGACGTCATAATGACGTCATAATAGTAAAAACCCACGTTTTATGGAAAATTTTAATACACTGCTGCTTTTACTTGATAGTTTTGTTTTATATCACGAAAGTAATTAGTTTGCCATACATGGACCCCTGGTATTTTCAACCGTACAGGTGAGTGTTAGAAAATTTAGATACAGCTTTTGAGGGGGGAGGGGTGGGGGTGAGTGATGGCCTGGCATGTACTACATTCAATTTCACAGTTTGTAAAATGGTTATAAAATAATTCAGACGACTTAAAAAACAATTGATTTCCCAAAATATATACTTCTATACATATTTGAGTCAAAAACATTTACATAAAAATAAAGTCAAAATTTTTAGGGCATAAAACACCAATTTTAGCTATTGCGAAATGATGATGACGTCATCACCTCACCATCTCCTTTTAATTGATTAAAACCTATTTTTATTGAAGGAAAGCTAGTATTTATGTTTAAATATAATTTTTTCGATCGGTAAATGATAATAAACAAACAGAACAAAGAAATGCAAACTTTGACCAAAAC
>JAOBAT010012393.1:0-10172 GCA_026413305.1 Hydrozoanthus tunicans | reverse complement strand
GATATTCCTTAATAATTATAAAATTAAGCACAAAAGGAAAAACCAGTTGTCAATTTTAAACACCAATATATATATACATTATATTATAATATATATATTTCAAAACACGAGAATTTGATGCCAGGTGGAAAAATCTTGTTAACGTATAAATTATGCAAAAATTAATGCATAAAGTATGTATAAATTATTTACGATTAACTCTGATCTAACATGTGCTCTGATTGGTCAATTCAAACGAAATGGCGAGTTGGGCGGGCCAAAACAGACCTGGCGCAGAAGCGTTTATCTCCCTCGAAAAAGTTAGTTGCTACTTTTATGGTTAAATATATAGTTTAAGCGTTAGAGACTCACTTAGACAATTAACCGATAAAATCATTCCCTCAGCACAATTTAATATTTTCTCCAAGTTCAGTTTTGTAACTGGAGCGTCGAAGAATTTAATTACTCACTTTTAGAAACATTGTACTAAGTTTTATTCTTTTACACTCTTTTGACAACAGGATTTAGCACTTACAACAAAGCCTTCCACTCCTGGTAAGGATTTCTCTATCTCTAGTTAGGTTTGGGTGTGGTTGCTTTTGGTGTACATGATTATGTTAGTGCAACCCCTACTTAAACAAATGAAGGATCGGTAGGGCTGCTCTTTTGTCAACCTGTTAGTAAGTTTGGTTGTAAATCTTAAAGTACTCCTGAAAATAACCTACGAGTGACAAATGCATCTCGCTACTTCTATCAAGCCACAACAAACTAATTTCAACCAAGGTTTTTTTTCAAAGACAAATATTATTTTAAGCCAAAGGTCGTCCAGAATATGTAAACGAATACGATATTTTGTTACATAGCAAATCCATCTCTCAGACCAATAACCAATTGCTAAGCACTGGTTAGCCAAAATATGGGCCAACAACTTCCCAAAAAGAGTACTCCGACAATAAATACTGAGAAAATTAATATCCTTTAGAAATTTTTCAGGCTCATATAAGGAAACGGAAGCTTTCCAGTATTAATTTTGCAACAGTAGAAAAAAATTCCGCAAGGTAAAATTTCCACAGCTGTGGAAGACTATTTATCTAAAAGAGTAACCATAGGAAAAATATTTTAGTAACCTCAGTCAGAGGCAAAGATCTAGCTACGTTTCGTCTGTACAGTGAAAGACCTGGGGCAAACGATTCTCTCGGACAGACCGCGCTAACGAGATTACCCTGCAAGATAGATTTAATGTAGAATTGATTCCCAAGAAACGATGACTACTCACGTATTTTTCTTTTCTCTTTATTCTCTAGAAACTCCCCGCTACTTTCGATTGTTTCAGAGTCTCCTAACGCATTCAGGCAAGGTGGCTGAAGAATTTGTGATCAACGGCGATTTGTTTTTAGGACTTGGGAATGAACTTGGCATTTCAGGCTCATTCGAGGGCAAGATGCAGATTTACCTTTTTCAAAACAACACCTTCACCCTCAACCAAACGCTTGATAAATTCAGTGTCTGGAACGCAAAACACTTCACCATTGATGGCAACCATTTCCTAGTACTAGCGGTTCATCGAAATAGTACAAGTTTCAAAGTAGATTCCATTGTGTACAGATGGGAGGTTGGTCAATTCAAACCGTTCCAGTATATTCCGACCTATGGTAACTTGGAATCGAACTTCTTCACTATTAGTACAAGAAAGTTTCTCTTGGTAAGCAATTACAAAAAGGATTTGATTTCAATATATGACTGGCTAAATGGCAAATTCAAGGCAGTGCTAGATATCTCTCTATCGTCCCCAACAAGATGTGACATCTCTATTATTGAGGGCGACACTTACTTGGTATGTGGCAGGGCGGTACGTAAAATGGCAACCAGGGTCATGAAATGGTCAGGAAGTCGGTTTGAATTCTTTGAAGATCTACCGTCTTCATACGTTTATCACTCACCGCATATTTTCTATGCGAACGGCACCACTTTCCTCGCCACTGCAAATGAGTGGTCATTCGGGACTCCTGATACCGATTCGTTCATTTACCGCTGGAACGGCAGCAATTTCATCCTTCACCAGTCAGTTCTTACGCATGGAGCGTTTAACTGGGATTCCTTCTCAACCACCAATGGTGATACGTTTCTGGTCGTGTCCAATATGAGGACTGGGGCAGGTGATGGATTTAACGTGAAGTCTGCAGTTTACAAGATGAGTGATAACAAGTTCAGCTTGTACCAGCAACTGCCAACCAAAGGAGCAACAGATGTCAAAACCTTCACACACGAGGCAAAGTTGTACTTGGTGGTTGTAAACTCTTATGATGGCAACAGTAAGAACATCGACAGTGCCGTGTACATATGGGGCTAAACAACGTGGATACACGGCATTATAATATTGCGTTGCTAGTTATCACGTTTCAGCACGCCTGTATTCACTTGTTGAGCAAAAAGTTGTTAGTATAACTAGCAAATCAAAGCGTGGATTTTTCATTGCTGTAACACAAGCAGTCTTTTATCAACCAAAAAAAAAGTGCATTGGGTAGGAGATGAGGTTCCAGCTTGAGAAAGTTCTGCAAATTGTGTTGAACAAAATCAACAAGACCAGCACAAGGTTTCAAGTTTACGAGGGGGTGCGAATTGGTGAAATTCAGGCAGCAACCAACGGTGATCTCTCCTGTTGGGCGTGGATGGCAGGTCATCACAACACGGCAGATTGGCTAACCCGAAGTCGTAGTCCCGCCGAGCTGAATGAAAAATCCCATTGGTGGTTTGGACCCCCCATTTTGTAAAGGCCAGTGGACGAATGGGGACTCAAGTTTGGGCTTCAGAAGGAGGGACTTCTTCCAGGAGAAAAGAAAATTCGTGCAACAACCATGGTAGCAGACCACATCTTAACTGATAGTGCCACAGTGTTAGACTTTGGTTCAGAGGTCTCGGCAGTTGACTCGACAGCAGTCATTGAGTCTATACCTGCTTTAGGTACCTCATTCATTGATTACAAGAGATTCAGTGACTTTAATCGAGTCATTTGGACAGTGACAAGACTACAGAGCATTGCGAGAAACAAGTATTTTCTTTTCATTTTATTTCTGCTCAACACTTGCACTTGTGAAGGATGTGCAAAAGACTATTACAAAGGAAATGAAAAAGAACAAATGTAGAAATTGAAATGGTGGTCGGTACGCTAAGCTGAAACCTGTTCAAGATAATGATGGACTTTGGGTTGTTAGAGCGGCTGACCAGATTCAATCCAATGACCCAAGATTCAACATTGCAGATATTGCTTCCCACGTGTCACCCAGCTACACGGCAGTTTATGGAACGATCACACCGCGTAGGACACAAAGGGCGAGATGCAACACTTGCTCGTATGAGAATGCAGCACTGGGTTCCATAAGGGAGCAAACTTGCCAAAATGAAAGACAGTTGTCAACTTTGCAAACTGCGAGGTGCAAAATTCCTGGAGCAAGTAATGCGATTGTTGCCGGAGGCTTGACTGAGATCTTCACCACCCTTCAACTACACAATGCTAGACCTCTTTGGTCCATACGCTGTTCGAGGGGAGGTGCAGAAGCGCACAAGTGGCAAGCCTATGGTGTGATGTTCACTGATGTCATGATGAGAGCAGTTCACATTGAGGCTGTTTATGAGTACGACACAATCAATTTCCTGATGGCACTTAGCAGATTTTCCAGTATTCGTGGATCGCTAGAAAAGATATACAGTGATCCTGGTTCGCAACTAGTCGGAACTGATAGAGAGCTCAAGAAAGCATCGGAGAAGGTCGATCGCAAGATTCTACACAAAAATACTGCGCAGAAGGGAACAATGTGTGTCTTTGGTTCTGCCGACAGTCCATGGCACCAAGGAGCAGTGTAGTCGCTGATCAAGTCGGCTAAGCGAGCCATTCACTTTGCGGTACACAACCAGCATTTGTCAGTGCCAGAGATCATGACTGTGTGTAGTGAGGTATCCAATCTGTTGAATGAGCGGCCAATTGGAGTTCGGTCAAGTAGTGATTCAACAATTAATGTGCTGATCCCCAATAACCTACTGATGGGTCGGGCAACAGCCTCTAACCCCCTTGGATGGTAGCCACTTAGTCCAAGTGCAATCAACCGATACTACCTCGTGCAGGCTATTGTGGATCACTTCTTGAAGCGATGGACTGAGTTATATGCTCCCAGTCTACTAGTCCAAAGAAAGTGGCACACAGCTGTACAACGCCTAGTAGTACTTGTTCCGGTGGATGCAAGTTCCAGGGAGGAAGTGGAGGAGCAGATCAGAGCTCTAATCCAGGGAGATTAGTGATCCCCTAAAAGAGATAAACAGTTAACATTTTTTGACAACAATTGTTCATGTTTTCTAAGTTTTGTTAAGTTAAGTTTGTCAAATTAGGATGCAATCGCAGCGACCCCCACCCCTCCCGGTGTATCGATAAGAACGGAACACATTGAACCGGAAGTGACATTGCGCGATTGCTAGGGCATTTTAGTTTGTTAACACCAAGTGCCAGGCGATCATTCGGGACAAGGAAAAAGGCAAGATGGCGCCAATTTAGAGCACATGCTTTTGTATTTGACTTTTAAAGGCTTTTGCGGAGAATTTCGTAAAATGTTATTTCTCAATTAGTGTTTTATCCCTCCGCTCTGCTCCGCTCTATATCGTTTTCACCGTGCGCTAGTGTTCTGGCTTGGATTTGACTTCTTGAACGATTCAATAAATTGGAGTGCGTTGGAACAAATACTCAAGTTTCGAGTTTCTTGCTCTTCAGTTAAAACTGCTGTTCACGAGCACCGCGGCTCAAAAATTGACGCGAAATCGAGGTTAAGGCTGTTACAATTTACGTAAACAAGGCAAGTTACCGGACTTTGGAGAGTTTTTAGACCTTTAAATACTTTTAAACTTTATTTAACTCGTCATTGCTCGGCAGAAGTTTTAGCTTAAATGAGTCCTATCAAGTACAAAGCTGTTTTGGCACGGAACCAAAAAACAGTGCAATAAGAAATGCATATGCTAATGTAACAAACAAAATGGGGGCCAGTTTTGCCGAGTGCAGCCGTGTGATGAACTTATTCAAAATTTAAAAGAGAAGACTGCAAACTTGTAAATAATGTAAAAAGTACCCACAAGAAGTACCACAAAAAATGTGAAAAACATGAGAAAAAGGACTGTATTTATCGCCTCAGGAGTTTTATTCGTACGTGAGTTTAAAAGACGAATACTCGAACCGGAGTACGAACCTGACTCATATGCCTCCCCTTTTTAAATACTGAGTCTCAAAGACAACAAATTGAACTCGCTTTGCTCGTTCAATTCTTAATAAACTAGTCTTTGACATTTTGCAAAACTAATGCTGTTTCAACCATTTATTCAGTGAAAGTCAGAAAAACCTGTTTCCTCGACGGTCCGCCTACAATCGGTCGCTGCCTGTAGTTTGTGGTTTCAACCCATTGCTTTTCACCTTTAGCTATTTTATATGTAGGTAACGGATGAAAGTATTTAACAACTGTCTTAATTTTTGAGTTGTTGTAGATTAAATTGCTTTGGTGGACAAAAAGGAAGGCGTCTCGAATGTTGCTGTCACAATAGTTGGTTTCAATGCTACAAATGACAAAGCGAGTGGGTTAGAACTCTAAACTGCATAGCCTTTAAAAAAAGTTCAGCCAAAGGTGTTCTCCATCTCGGAGTCTGAAACAATGAACAAATGATCATCTAATGTAAACAACCTGCAAGCGGCCACCTTTACTATAGTTATTACGATACATGCTCTTCCGGTTATTGAGTTAATGATTAACAAGTTAGTAGAGACAAGACACGGATTTTGTAGGCAAGGTCAATGTGGATCAATGATTAAATGTCGCCACAGCATAGTTGTGCGTCCAGCTTTTTAATTAGCTACACTATAAAACGAACCATGGTGTCAGAAGTTAAAAACGAATAAAATATCAGCAAAAGACAACGAAATTTACGGTTTCAATGTCAACGATGCCAGATACACCAGAACAGCCGTCAACTTCGCTGAGCGGAGACTCGTCAACTTTGAGCTTCACTTCTAATTTTCCCGTACCGTCGCCGATGGTATGCCAGGGAGACAAAGCCGCAAACTGGGAGTTTTCAAACAACAATGGGAAGACTATGAAATTGCAACAGGCCGTGACCAACAGGCTCCAAGGATAAGACCTAGCAACACTGATATCGGTAATGGGAAAATATTGTTTACAGATTTTCATGAATCTCAAACTCACAGGAGAAGAGAGAAAAAACATCAACACATGTTTAGAAGCTCTCGAAGCGCACTTCAAACCGAAGAGAAACGTGGTATATGAACGCTACGTTTTTAATCTATGTAGCCAAGACGACAGAGAAACTACTAATGAATTCATCAACCGTATTAGAAAACTCGCGTCGTCGTGCCAGTTCGGAACGCTAACCGAAGAACTCATACGCGACAAACTCGTGCTCGGTATTCGTGACCAACAAACGAAGCTAAGGCTACCGAAAGAAGACAAACTAACGCTGGATAAAGCCGTAAACATCTGCCGATCAAGTGAAATCGCAAATTTACAGCTAAAGTCGATCAAAGAGTCGTCTAAAGATGTAGAAAATGTACACGCGGTGCAAGGAAAATTTCACAGACAACAAAGTAAACACACGCCCCCAGAGGTGACAAGACAAAGCCGCGTGCTTCGAAAAACAACGCTTCAGGCACAAAAACAGGCCAAAACAACGCCAAACACAAATGCTACCACTGTTGAAGACATGCGAATCACAAGCTTAAAGATTGTCCAGCCTTTGGCCAAACGTGCAGGGCCTGCGGCAAGAAGAATCACTACGCATCGGTTTGTTTATCATTGAAAACAAATACTCGTGATGTAGGCGCGGTCGTTGACCTTTTGTCAGACGAGGAGCCACTGTTCCACATCGACGAAAGAGCAACTGTAAAAGGCCAGGAAAAGCAAATCCTCGCAAACCTGAATTTCCTAAGCGATTCGCATCAGTTTGGAACTAATCTAGAGTGCCAACTCGACACCGGCGCGACGTGCAGTGTTATAAGTTACGACGATCTGTCTAGAATAACACAGACCGGAAGCCCAAGACTTCAAAACTGAATCGCGCCTGAAACCTCTTGGAACAACATCTCTCAAAGTGAAAAACAACAACAACTCATCAGTCGTAGAGGATCTAACCTTTCACGTGACCGAAACGCGAAACAAGCCCTTATTGTCCGCCGAAACCTGCCAGCGTCTAGGACTAATCGAAATAAACATTCACCAAATAAATAGCGTCAACACAAGTTCCCTCTTAAGCAGCGAAGAAATTCTACAAAACTACAAAGACCTGTTCGAAGGACTAGGGCACATAGGAAATGCGAACTTTGTAGTCAACGAAAACTGTACACCAGCACAACATGCTCCGCACGAGTGCCTGTCGCTTTGCACACGGAAGTAAAAAACAAAATCGCGGAACTGGAACAAAAGGGAATCATAAAGAAACAAACGGATCCAACGGACTGGATCTCCAGCATGGTTATAGTAGCAAAACCACACAAAATAAGAATATGCCTTGATCCTAAAGACCTCAACCAAGCGCTTAAAAGGCCCAAGTACCAAATGCCAACACTCGACGAATTGCTGCCAAAACTGAACAACGCTAAAGTCTTCACAACACTAGATGCCAAAGACGGATTCTACCAGATCTCGCTTGATGAGCAGAGCAGCAAACTCACCACATTCTGGACGCCCCTTTGCCGCTACAGATATCTCCGAATGCCGTTTGGAGTCAAAGCTGCGCCCGAGGAGTTTGAGTGTAAGCTACAGGAGAAACTCGCTGATCTTCCAGGAGTTGAAGTGCTGCGAGATGACATGCTTGTCATAGGCTACGGTGATACGCAAAGGAAGCAGAACGAAACCACGACAAAAACCTCAAAGGCTTGCTAAACAGAGCAACAGAAGTCAACCTGAAACTTAACGCAAAGAAAATGAACTTACGCAAAACGGAAGTTAAATTCATGGGACATGTTATCTCTAAGGATGGCCTCAAACCCGACCCGGAAAAACTGACAGCCGTGGAAAACATGCCAAAACCAACGTTAAAGCAAGAGATGATGAGTCTTCTAGGCTTTGTTAACTACCTAGCCAAATTCCTGCCTAAACTCGCACAAGTTTCTCAACCACTAAGAGACCTGACAACAAAGAACGCACAGTTTGTATGGTCGCCACAACACGACAAAGCTTACAAGGAAGTGAAACAACTGGTCACCAGCCATCCAGTCTTGAAGAATTACGGTATCAATGAAGAAGTTACGCTTCAGTGTGACGCCAGTGAAAAGGGGCTCGGGGCAGCATTGTTACAGAATGGACAACCGGTCGCATTCGCCTCACAAACACTATCACCAACTGAACGAATATACGCGCAAATCGAGAAAGAATGTCTAGCCATCGTCTTCGGTTGCGAGAAATTCTCACAGTACATCACTTGATAAGCCAAAGTCACCGTTGAGTCAGACCACAAACCATTACAGTCAAACTTCAAGAAGTCTCTCCTAGAAGCACCATGCAGACTACAATCCAATATGTAAATTAGCGCCTACATGGCTGCTTCTAAATCGCTCTACGTTATTTCGCTCCTTTTAGTCTTCTCAACGCTGATACATCAAAGCAGCCATGTTAAAGTCTGAAATAACGACACTATCTGCTGCTTTCCAGATCCATTGGCGAGGTTTAATCTCCTCAACGCTCTATTTTGTCGAACTATTAAGTTCACTGAAAGATCGACTTCGTCACGCCATTGTGGCTGCACCCGCTTCGCTCAGCCAATAATGAAATCAACCAAACACGGATTGACGCGTTTCAAAACTCCTAGAAAAGACCCAGACTTCAACATTACAGTGTTCATGGATGTGGAAACAAACCATGGTCCTCCAGAAATCGAAAATTCTGAATTTACATCGACCCTCCATTCGTCTCCTTCATACCCGTATACACGCTTACATTCACGTGAAACTCTCCTTTCACTACGGCATTATACTACATCCAACCTGTCCCAAGATTTACTTCATACGTTACAAGATCTGAATATTCTCCGATTCAGAGGAATCCGAGCTGGCAGGCAGTCTCAAAATCGAAAGAAACAGACCTATCAGAGTGTAGATAATATCATGAAAGAATGGATTAAAGTACGAATTACAACTCGACAGTCTTCTGTAACAGCTTCGCTACACCAAGGCAGGTACCAGTATGTCATTAAGCGAGTTCCATACGCCAAGTCGTATGAAGTTCCTTCTATTCTATCTACAAATATTCGAAGCCTACCGAACAAAATAGATGAATTACATGAAGTCGCTACACACAATAAATCTGATGTTATTTGCATAACGGAGTCGTGGTTACCACAACTTGTACCAGGCACGGCTGTCGTGCTACCCGGATATTTGTTATTGAGAAATGATAGGAAAAAGCATACTGGTGGTGGCGTTTGTGTATATATTAAATAAAGCATTCCGTGCAAGAGATTATCAGAGATGGAACAGATAGAAGAAGAATCAATCTGGGTTCAACAAAGACCGCATTCGCTCCCGCGGAACGTTTCTATAATTCTCTTGGGGGTCGTTTACCATTCAACTACCAACGCTGAAGCCGAAAATGTTATTCTTCGCGATCATATACAGAGGAATACCGACAAATTTCTTTCAAAGTACCCTAATGCGATGGTCATCTTAACTGGCGACTTTAACCCAACTTCAACTGGCCTACGCTCTGACTCTATTTGCAGACCTAACCAATTGAAACAATTAGTTAAATTCTTCACAAGAGACTCTGGGATACTTGATTGGTTTTTTACTAACAGACCCAACTTCTTTGATCTTCAGAGACTACCCAAGCTAGGCTCATCAGACCACTATACCATTCTTGCGAGATCAACTGTAAAGCATCCATCACAGAAAAATTCTATATAAAAGGTGCAGAGAAGGCAGTGCCGTGCGAGCAACTGGAGAGAGTTTGGATCTTTGATTACAACTAAAGATTGGTCAGAGGTCTATTCCTCTAACTCATGTACCTCTAAATTCGAGTTATTCTCCCAACAACTTGGTACTGCTATTGATATCTTCTTCCCTTGGAAGACTGTAAAAAGTCATGTGCATGATAAACCCTGGATTACAACTAAACTGAAATTTATGATTATGAAACGCCAGGCCGCATTTATTAAAT
>JAOBAT010012382.1:0-10173 GCA_026413305.1 Hydrozoanthus tunicans | reverse complement strand
ATAGTTATAGGCACGTTTTAGTTGTTGTTATTCACGGACCTGACACTAAAGTCTATAGAACTACAAAGGTTTGATTTTGCATAACATAAGCAGAACTATTGCTGTGCTTTTTTATGAGAACATAACAGTGTAATCTTCATTCAAACTCAACAAACTGTATGATTCATGTTTCTCAAAGCATCACATAAAATGCCTACTTCATTCCATGACTGGTTTTTGTAAAATTTAAGGACTTTTGAGGCCTCAAAATTTGGAAAGTCAAAATTAAGGATTTTGAACCCTGACAGTAAAAAAAAGGAAAACTGGGAAGGTGTCAATTAGTGTTAATTAATTACCTACTTTAACATATGGTTGGACTTTCTCTCTCAGAGTCTTGACTGACAGGTCTGATCTGGCATAACCAATTATCTTTGTTGTCCAAGGAATAAGATCATCTCTGAACAGGTACCTATGAAGAAATTTATTTATTCAAAACACAATGCAGCACAGCTAATAATGATCTTAACAATTTTTCAAGGTTGCACAATAATTCTTCTAAGAAAGGCAATAAATAAATGAATGATTTTCAGGTCCCGAAGTTCAAAAAAAGTTTTAGCTTCAAGATTATTTTCCTTCAAAAAAAGCCTAAAACAGTAATGAAAACACTGATTTTACAAGCAATCAAGTTATGACGTTATTTTCATTTTCAACTATCCTGGGTTGATGTTGCTCTTGACTTTAAAATTATATTTTTAAAAAAATTGCCCAATGTTGCATTGCAAATAATGTAATTATTTTCTTTGAGCCTTAGTAATCAGAATTGCTAGACAAGTATATAATCAATTGATAACATAATATATACAACTGTTACAAAGTATGGCAAAATACATGTATTTATCAGGGAACCTTGATTTACAACAGTGCAAAAACTTTTTCATTTAATTTTTTTAATACATCTATAGGCAAGCTCCTCATTGACAAGTTTCTGATGACAAAGACTGCACTGTTCCTTTGTGTACAACTACTAAGAAAGCCAATTGAAGTGTCTAGCTTCAACCTTGTCATTCTATCCTCAAAGCCAATAGAATTGTTTATTAGAACACGAGATAGAAGCTTCTATCAATAAAGTACACTCTAGATAATTGTTGTAGAATTATAGCCCACAGGCATTACAACAGACATTATAAAGATTTTCTTGCTTTAAACCCTGTTATACTTTACTTTCTTTTTCTTCAACTTCAACAAAAATTGAAAAAAATTATAGTTTTATAATTCCATAAACATATATACATGTACAACAATTTTAAAACAACTTAATATAGTATAATTAAGCTTGCAAACTTGTTCGGTTTTGTCAACGAAACCTTGATTGGCTTAATATATATAGTCCTTATGTCAGTTAATAAATTTTATCTCAAACCACTCAAGTCATGAATTTTAATTTAAATAATTCGATTTTTACTTGCTTAGATAGCAGGAAAAATTACCTTCATTTTTATTTTGTTTATTAACATTTGATAAGTTTACTTTAGCTATTATGAGTATCTACTGTTCATTATAATTATATTATAAAGAGTAAGTAATTTATAAAGGATCTTAAAATTTTATTTTTATAAATGACTAACCAAAATCTAAAACAGTGAATGATTTCAAAGATGAAGTTGGAGCTGAAAAATAACAGCCTGAATAAAATGTTTCAAACATCAAACGATTACAAAATATAATCTTTTCTTCCTTGCTTTAATGATAGCTGAAAAAATATTGACCTTGTTTGCTTACTTTAACTATTACAAGTATCCACTGTTCATTATACAGTTGTAGAGAGTTAGTAAAAATGACTTAGGATCTTAATTATTTTTATAAATGACTGACCGAAATTTAAAAAAAACAGTGAAGGAATTCAATGATTAAGTTCCAGCTGAAGAAATTACAGCCTTAATAAAAATATAATGTTATAAACAAGAAGTATTATCAAAATAATCTTTTCTGTAAATCATGAATCTTTCAATTATTTGGTAGACTTCTGGTTATTTTAATTAAGTCTTAGCAAGCAGCTGCTGGTGACTGTCTAAAGTAAAGTTTATAGAAAAAAAGACTCAAGTCTTACCATAGTGAAGGATAGGTCTTTTTCTTTGCAAGGTCCCCCTAGTCAGAAGAGTAGAAAGTTTTTTGAATTAGAAAAAAGTAAAAAAAAACTAATCAAAAAAATTAATATCAAGAAAACTATAGGTCATGCTTATTCTGGCCTAACAGAGAGAGTTGTCTAGTGGGCTAGACAATGGGAGACTGAAGATTGCTTTTTTGATAAATTGAAATAGTATTACCTAACTGGCACAGCAGGGAAAGACTACAAGTAAATTACAGTATACATGCACGTCTAGTGTACTGCAGCTAGTCTAGAAAAACGAAGCTTGCAAAGTTACAGTGCTTAATAAATTTAATAATTATTACTCTACAACAGCATAGCAGAGTAATTAAGTATCCTGTCAAACAAAATGAACTTGGTATAAATTATTCATCAAGATTTACAAAAAAGTTTGCATACTGAAATTTCAAGTGAGTGCCATAGAGATTTGCAAAGAGCGTTCGGTATTTGAATAATCAAACGTTACACTTACAAGAATGTACACATAAATATGTAACAATTTTAAACATAAATGAAGCGAGAAATAACCGTTAGCGAAAGAGGAACTAAACATACAATTTGACCCAATTTAACTATAGAAAGAGCTAAATGCTGCTTCTAATCTGTCGATGAATCGAAAACAATTGATACACTGTCGCGACGTAAACCAGAAAATTCGTAGATCGACGTAATGCTAACCAATTCAAGCAGATTCTTGCTCTGCTTTAAACATTTAATAACATCATTAACCATTTTCAGAAGACCTTTATTATCAAAAAAAATCGCAATAGCTAAATGAAATACAGAATGTTTAACATAAAATCTATTAAGTCTGCTGTTCGTTAGAGTTCTCAAAGGAGTGTTTCTTGCCGGATGTAGGTTTTTGGCCCGAGCAAAAAACGGAGAGTGAAGTTGTCTTTTCCACTCTTCCCGAGAAAAAATGTAACCCAATACATTTCAAAACAACATTGAAATACTGGTTTTGACTTTGAGTAAAACTCGCCCTAAATGTTTACGGGACTCAAAGGCAAACACAATGTATTTCCTCCATGAATCTTAGACAAATAAAGCACAATCAATGCACAAAATGTGTCCCACGAATGAAACTTCCAAACAAAACCAAGTAATATGCGTCAATGCAACAAAATACTAGTTTATGGTTCTTAAATAGCGACGTACAACACGGAGAAAGCAACCGCATGGCTATTATAAACTCACCGAGGCTCCAAAAATTGTAAACAATACAAAGTCCCTTCGCGATGCCCTCTTCAATCCTGAAACTTTTCTTGATCGCGGCAAACCTTGAGGAGAGGATGGTAAAATATAATCCGTCATTGCAGAGGCTTACATAACCAAGATTGAGTGTTAGTTTTCTTTACACTTTGGTAAAACTCGTTTGACCTGACAGCGAACCCTCTTCGCGCAGGTGTCAAATTTTAGAACGTGCAGCGCGCGTGGAAGAGCCGTGAATGACATATTAACAATGCGTGACAAGTTACTTCACCACGCGTCTAAAAGAATGGCAACTTTTCGAAGACTTAGCACTGAGAACTTTCAAATTTAAACTTAAACCAAATTATGTCTATGGAATATACTATAATAAAAATCAAACATAAAAACAAACAAAAAATATTCATCAACAAAAACGGAACAAATGAAATCAAAGTACACGCTGCAAAAACGTTTTATATTCATCACAGAAAAATACGGAGTAGCATATATGCTAAAAATATAAGTTTTTCATATAATGCTTGTTTTTAGTTTTGTCGCAAAAATTTGCTTCTTACTATTGTAGTATTGTTTGGGCCTATTACAATTATATTGGATTACTGAATAAAAACTAATTTGAAGTTCTTCTAATATCTATTTCAAATCTAAAAATGTTATGTTTGTAACTCAGCAGAGAAACAGTCACACAATACTCAATAGATCAAAGTTTTTACTCAAATCATTCCTATTCTGGAATAGGCCCAAACAAATCCACCTTCAAACTTTATTATTTTATCTACATCATTTTGTTTTGTTTATATATTTCTGTACATGTAAGGAGAAGTTAGATGTTGATAGGCACGCTGGAGCTGAAACGGTTTTTGACAGTGACAGAAAAACAAGAAGTGAGTTAAGTACTATAGATGTTTTTGTTTTGGGGTTTTTCATTTATTTAGCAATTGATTAAAGGGCTTTTGGCAAAAAATACAAACTATCAGTTTTTTTCAAAATTTAAATACTCATGCAAACTTTGGGTTTGAGCAAAATTAATTGCAGTTTTGTGGTTTTTAGTGTGCCTGAAGCCAGGCTCCTATTGGAGTAACTTGCTGATATATATTTCTGTCTTCCCCAGAATATTTATCTATGCAGACCTATGTGCCCAAATAATTGAAAAATTCTAAGTGCAACTCAACACTTTATCTAGCTGGGGTTTAGCTGTTTTTTTGGATTAGTAATAAGTTATTTGTCTCAAAAATAAAAAGGGGGTCAAAGCTTCCTTTTAGGTTAAATAGTATATATACTGGGAGGGCCAAAGATGCCACAACAAGTATCTAAAACCACAGATGAATAATAACTTTATAGACTATAGCTGAAGGTCACATGCAAATGGCAATAATGCAGTTAAGTAACTCAAAAACACTTCAGACTGTCAATAGAATTAAGGTCCCCCAAATGTTCCCAGAAATTTGATTGTGCTTGCAAGTTTAAGACAGTACTCGAATGCTTGAGCAAATTTTTGAAGGGCTTTCGTATTTTATAGTGTGCTCTAATATAATGCACAGTTAACTTTAAAATAAAAATGCTCAATCTCACATAAAAAATGAGGTGCTAACATACAAATGCCCACCAAGGACCATTTTGGAGCCCTACTATAGCTCATTGTAATGATTTAGTGCTCAAAACTTATACATGAGTTAAATTTGGCCAGTCACTGTTTAACACTGTGCTTGTTATTGACCTAAATAAAAGTGGCAGTTACAAACATAGTCGAGGACTGATTGGTACACAAAAGTTTTAGAGACTAACACCAAGCTTTGGCCAGTCACTGTTTAACACCACGCTTGTCTGAAATTTGGCCAGTCACTGTTTAACAACGCGCTTATTCTTGACCTAAATAAAGTGGCAGTTACAAACATAGTCGGAACTGATTGGTACACAAAGTTTTAGAGACTAACACTGAGCTCTTATGATTTGCAATGAAAGTATCCCTGTGGTAACTTTTGAACCAAATGTTCCATCTTTTTCTTTTTAGTTGGAAAGGCTAATAGAATTCCTGTGGTAAATCTATACAGCTTCCAAAGTGCTTTTAAAAAATAATTTAAATCTGTTTAAAGTTATAATCACGCAGCTACAATTTTATTTTTATTTCCTCTCTTGCTGTGTCAGTATGCAACTTATTAGCAGTTATTTTTAACAAACTACATGCAAATAACTTTGTTTTTCAACTATTAACAGTTTTATCAGCAAGGATATGCCCAACTCTTGCACAATGCAAGAGATGCCTCTTTTGAAACAGTAGCTGACTATTTTTTTCTATCAGATACCAATATATATCATTCCTCAACTTTTAAGATTTTTTCACTCTATATACTATTGTTTTGCCCTGAACTGTTTATTAGATTTTTCCACCTTAAGCTATATACCATTATTTTACCCTGTACTATTATTTATAACTCCAGAGTATAAACACAAAAATGAGGTAACTATTCTATTCTTAACCTAATCGCAAACCTTAAGAAAAGGAACCAGTTGTACATACACTACAAACAGCACAGCACTATATGGCTGGCTGTGCAACAACAAACAATATATATATCTAACGACTAATAATTTTGTAATATTAACTTCCAAAGATGACCTGAAGTTTTAAAACATTCTGAATTTCCTAGATCGAGCCCTGACCATAAGCAAATGGTCCCTCCAAAAGGTATAGCTACTACTACTTATATTTTTCTTTTTTTTATGGCTCAAATTTTTGCAAACAAAATCAACCAAAAGGCGACACAAAATTAGTAAAATTAAGTGTACGAGCAAATTTTTGACACAGTGATATGAGGCGGAAAGGCCTAACCTTAAATTAAACAGCAAACACTTTTTTCAGTTTTGCAGAGATTAGCAATTGATACTAACTTATTCTGTTTAAACTTTCCATTTAATGAGTATGCACGGCAAGTCTTCTGTCCTTTGGGTAATTCGTTCAGTTGGACAACAAAACTAGAAACCATGAATTATGCATCGTAATTCGTATCAGTGGAAATGATAAACCAGCTTTATCGGTGTAAAGACCGTACCTTTAAGCGTTAAAAGTCAGCAATGAACCCAAACTCGAAAGAAACGCGGGAAAAGTATTATCATTTGAAGACAGCTACATTGCCTTGCAAGTTTCAATCGGTGAACGCGATCGCATATACGATCTATCCTGAACAAAGCTTTGGCAAGATCAAAAGAAAAGTCGCGACAGCAATCTCTGAGACTTAACATCGGACCAACAAGATAAGGCAGCCACACAGGAACTTACCTGAATGATAAACTCCGCTGGACTCTAACCTACAAAAGTCATACTTCCCGGCCTCCATGACTTGCAACTTGGTCGATATAATTTATGCATCGACTTCAAGCGCGAAGTGTACTCTGGGTGCCGTGAGAAATTAATTTATTTAAAAAGAGGCTACATGTAGCCTGCGTTGCAGCCGGACGTGTCAATTAATTTTAGATGTACACGCGAGTTTACAATTGTCTGCGATGCAGGCTAGCTACACGAAGTCTTAACTCGAGCCGGTTTAATACAATCTTGAAGATCAATCTACCTTCCACTTGCTGCATTTTACCAAAGCTAAATAGTTAAACAAAATTATCTAACGCCCCCTCTCCCTATTGAGAACACGGTAGAAGTATTATGAAGTCAAACGCTCCTGAGACAAATAGTTCTCTCTTAGCTCTCAAATCCCCCCGAATGGTCCTTTGCAAGCGGCTTCATAATGAAACAAATCGAGCTTTTAACTTTGAAATTGCCCTTGTATAGCATAAAGATATTTCGGGAAGCGCTGAATACCTGTATGAGAAATCTGAGCAAAAAAGATTGCTGTTTGTCGCTTAGCAAGGTTGAACCCAGCCCCACCCCCTTCCCCTTATGCCTTGAACTTGAAGTAACAATTTTTTACTTTAAGTCTTCTAAGGTTAAAAATAACGTGTTTTCTAAAACTCTTGTGGCTACAACAACTGGGCTTTATGAGAAAAGTTGAAAATATAAAACTGCTCCGAAAAGAACGCACTATTTAACAAAACTTAGAAGCACTTTATTCCTTCTTTAATTACTTAATTCAGAATGTATAAACATCGATCGAGTCGAATTCGAAACTGTTTTTTTTATAAGTTTTATTCTTGTTACTCGGATTGTCGGGGATTCTTTCACCTATTGGGGTAAAGGGGAAATCATTGGGATATGGGCTATGTAATGATATAAACTTGCAATACATGTGATGCGGCTGCGAATGAAAAGCCTAATAAAACTTTTTTGTCAAAGTTACTCAGTTGTTTGTCTAGTCCTAGCTGCATGCTTAAAACATTTTTCTAAACAAGAAAAGCTACTAACGGGATTATGGTAAAAGCCTTAACGGTCTCTCCATAGCAGGTTCTTAATCTATCGCTTGCCTTTATCTTAATAGTTTAAAGGCCATGCACGCAAAAAATCCAAAGGGAAATCGTTTTAAAGCAACTGACACTTGTAAATGATTAAAGCCCCATTTACTCGAGCTAATTTAAAATTTTTGCTAATTAAAACAATTAATTCAAAACGTTTATTTATTGCATCCAGCATCCACAACAAGGTATGCAGCCAGCATCCAAGAATTCTACAGTTTATAGGGGTCCAGCATTCAAAGGGTTGGGATTAAGCATCCAGATGGTAGGAATCCAGCATCCACAACAAGGATTGCATTCAACATCCGTACAGTCAATGATCTAAGCATCCGGCATCCAGAATAGTAAAGGTTCGGCCGGCGTCCAGAGGATAGCGATCAGTGGCAACCAGATGGTAGGGATCCGCCAACGAAAACAAAGATTGCATCCAGCATCCGTGGATTCTACGGCATAAGCATCCGGCATCCAGTTT
The DNA here is from genome assembly GCA_026413305.1 of Hydrozoanthus tunicans. Taxonomy (NCBI): domain Eukaryota; kingdom Metazoa; phylum Cnidaria; class Anthozoa; order Zoantharia; family Hydrozoanthidae; genus Hydrozoanthus; species Hydrozoanthus tunicans. The sequence continues at coordinate 1,969 of JAOBAT010012382.1, read as the reverse complement.
GTAGGGATCCGGCGCATCCGCAACAAGGAATGCATCCAACATCCTCGGAATCAACGGTATAAGCATCCGACATCAAGAGGGTAGTGATCCGACATCCAGATTGCAGGGATCTAGCATCCACAACGAGGAATGCATAAAACATCCCTGGAGTCAACGATATAAGCATCCGGTATCTAGAGGGTAGCGATCCAGCATCCAGATGGTAGGGGTTCCGGCATCCACTATTGCTCTGGATGCACTTGCATGGGGCAACATCACAATGTAATGTATGTCACAGTGTGAACGGTAGCATAAAGGCAACTCAATATGTCACAGTGCATATGCATGTGACACCATCATATAGGGAACTTGATATGTCATAGTGTAACACTAGCATATTTAGGCAACTTATTTATGTGATAATGAAACGCAATTAAGCTGATATAAAAGCACCTTAAGTAACGCCAGTAAAAAGAACGTTAATATTTGATATATCAATAATATAACGCTAGCCTATCAAATTTATACATAGGACCTTATCTTCAGAGACTATATATATTCATAAGGTTTTCTTGAATATTATAAATTAAAATCAGTTGATTTTTTCAGTTAGGCCGCTTTCGTAGTAAATTCGTCTGTTGTCCCTGAAAGACAATTATCAATTAATGGTATTTAGAACACGCACAAATAAAGTTTGGACTGTTTTATAATTACTAGTAGCCTGAAGTTCGTGAGCTCGATTATCAGCATAACCAACTACACTGAACATTTCCTTAAGCTTTGTCTTGAATTTAGGTTTAGCTATATAAATGAGCATCGTTTTACGTTAGGAACTAAATTTACGACTAGTTTCTTTTTCTGGGGAAAGTAGTCAGTTTAAACAACGAGGGAAAAACCTCTTTCTTACTCGCCCTTTTTGACCATGTACGCCGTGGCTCGCAAACCTAGTAACACATTTTGAACTAAAAATAGTTAAGGTTCCTTAGGAAAAAATGCCTCAGTGGACGTTCTTTTCGTCGTAAGAACTCCTAAATTGAGATTTTCACGCTGCCAGTAAATATGACGAAAACAGCGCCTTGCATTTGGCCACTGAAGGTGTATTCCTGCGTGCTGTATATGTTAATGTTTTAAGTAACGATCCAAGTAAGAACTAGAGAGGTCAAAGGCAATGAAATGCAGAAAGGTGCTAATCGCAATATTATTAAACTGTTGATCTGATTGGATAAACATTTAAAATGGACGATATCTTCGTAAGTAAGCTGATGTATTTCTTTTCATTCCAGTCATTCACTTCCTTTAAATCTAAAATGTAAGATGATTTCTACGTGAGAAATTTAAACAAATTGAAAAGTTTTCTTCGCATTTGTTTTAGAGTTCTATGATTGACTTAATTTTTATAGCACAAAAGAATTGTCTTCTGTACGAAATGTTTCTTATTCGCGAGCACAAACAGTGTCTGAATATTCAAAGTGACTCAAAAAAGCAAACTTTTTCATTTAATCTCTAGGGACGTTGAACTGTTTTCTTTCGAACATCATGAACGTTCCTTTTATCTGTTATTACTTTATTTTGACCTGATGATGGTGTCATTAAGACATCGAAACGTTGTCGGATGTTTCTACCCGTGATTTCATTGTCAAAGCAAAATAAACATTGCTTTAAAGTAGTATCACTGTTTTTAACTTAAGAACTATTTTGAATACTGGTCGATGTATTTTCCGAATGAAAATCTGAACATTGGATCTGGCGTGGGAAATGTAAAATGCCGCAGAACAATGTGAGGTTCCCTAGTTCTTACACGGACCATTACTTAACTTTCGTTCTCTTTATCGTTGCTTAAGGTCCCTGTTTTCTTACAGCCTGACTGCAGGCGATTGGTTGTTTTCTTTTTTTTTAGCGCGGAAAACTCACAGGACACAGCGTTGTCACGCTATATTGCGTCTTGTTGGTCGAGCGGCGTTTGGTTAAGTAAACGTGCCTCTGGCGGGGG
>JAOBAT010012371.1:0-10173 GCA_026413305.1 Hydrozoanthus tunicans | reverse complement strand
GTCACCTAAACTTTTGCTTGATAGTGAGGAAGTTAAAAAAGATATTTGAATAAGAAGAATATTGAGTAAAATCAGCAAACCGTTCCTTTTGGCAAGGGACTAGTACAGCTTTGGTTTGAGAACGGTTTGGCGTTTTTACATCAATTAATATTAACTTCAAAATTAATTTTAAGCTTCCAAAAAATCGCCAAACTCCAAATTCTCTTTAAAAATACCAATCAACAAGAAAAAAATAAAACTCAAAATTCATCCGAAAAATCTTAAAATATTGAAGCTGATTCCCCTTCATTCAATCTGTGTTGTAAGCGATACGATTCTGCAGATTCAAATCATGGACGGAGATATCGTAACAAACAGGAGGAAAAGTGGCCATAAAGCACGCTTTAGGTGTACCCGCGCCTTAAAGGACGGAGAGTCAGAAAACTCAACAATCGTTCATTAGTCAATCAATAGCGCAGTACACGGCGATGTGTACCTAGCAAACTGTTCTCTCTATACTGCTTTGTATCTCTTCTATATGTGTCATCAGACAAAATATGTAACTCAGTATATCATTCGGAAAATATTTTTTATCTTATGTTGTACACTGCATGGCATAGAACAACAATTACACTTGATTCCAAAGATACTTACAACTCCAGGCTTTCCAAAAGGTTTCCAGTCTTTGGCGATAGATAGTTTAACTGAAAAGAATCACATTTAACGAGTTGTAACAAACATGAACCCAAATGAACATTTTGCTTTGAGCAACGTGCTGTATATTGTTTCATATCAAACCACGTCACTAACTTGTGTCTTTTCCAATCACGCGTACCAATTACATGATACCTTGCCAATGTATATCGTTTCTCGTTATATCACATCGCATTATAAAAAAAAAATGATATCCACTAAATATGTATAGCCCCCAAGGAAACAGCTGTATTTTCCCGAGAGTTTCGATGACTGGACAGGACTCGACTCAAGGGAATATAAAACTAACTGTTTATAAGATTGGCAGAGACTATACATTTAAAGTGCTTTGTTATATATTTAGACTTTCCTTTAAACAATCATATAGCAAAAACAAACAAACAAGGGCGGCACAACTTTTTTTTATTTGCAATCGTCAAGCCTGCTGAAAGAATGAGAAATTAAATGTAATGAAGTACATGTAAAAATAATTTATGCTTTTATAAACTTAATAAAAAATAAATGAACACAAAATCCTTTAGAATTGTACAAATTGATGGTAACATTAACATATTAGAAATGATTATTATATTTTTGGCAAAAACACGATGCTTTACACACTTTTCGAGAGACGGAGTACTTGGATGCTCGTGATTATTTCGTCTTAACTCTTATTCTATTTCAATTTGAGATGGATAGTGGCAGAATATCTACTGAGCGCCGAGGGCGCGAGGTAAATAGTCAATAAGCCACTATCCACCGAAATTGAAATAAGATAAGTGTTTTAGTATATACCAGATAGGCAACTCATCTATCTATTCTTTCAAGACAAACGAAAGATTTGTTAGAAAAATACTTTTATTAATTGTACACTGACTGATTTGACGGAACTCACGCATGAGCACAGGCGGCCAATTCAAAGAGTTCGAAATAAGTGACGTCATTAGTTCGAACTAGATTTCCACAGGTCGCTCTAGATCTGAGTCTAAACTGAGTTTAAAAACCGACTAGAATTGTCTTAAGTTTTGATAGATACTATCAAAAATACACGATTGAGACGGTAAAATAAAAGTGTTTTAGGACGGGTTTCTGTCGTGCAATCCTCACGCGGCTTCGCATCACAACATACTAATTAACAAGGCTGGCAACTCCGTTTGCCTGCTGGACACAGTTGCTAGCAGAAAACGGCAAAATGACAACAAATACCACAATTTACACAAGGTAAGCAAAATACTTTTATATTACCGTCTCAATTGTGTATTCTGGATATTATCTATCAAAATTCAAGACAATTCTAGTCGGTTTTTAAACTCAGTTTAGACTCAGATCTAGAGCGACCGTTGGAAAACTAATTCGAACTAATGACGTCAGTTATTTCGAGCTCCTTGAACTGGCCGCCTGTTACATGAGCAACTAAATTTCCAACAACAAATGTAAAAGCAAAGCTTCCTGACCCTGAATGCTTTTAAAACAAGTTTTAATGCTTTCTTGTGTCTCGGGGTATAGCATTTTGCACCTTTTTCAATTTCATCATTCGCAACGGATTTTGTTTCTTCGTCATTATCTATTATTTTGGAGGTAAATAATGTCCACATCTACTATTTCTAAATCAATCGAATCGCACGTAGCCGAGTTAGTATTTACTATTTGAAAATACATGATGCTTTCTCAGAACAAAAACATATCAAAACACAGCTGAGACAACCAGTAAACCTAAATGAGCCTAAATTTCGAACATTACAAACGGTCCTAAAAATCAGGGCGACTCAATTTATATCTAATATGTTATACTATTTTAAACAAAGTGCACACACATAACTGAATAATTTTTGGCAACATTTAACGAACTCTGCATTGATTTCTCAAAAATAGTTTTGTCAGTGCCGAATGATTTTACAAACTTTTTTTAACTTAATTTTATTTGAAGATACTCGACGATGACAACTCTCTGACATTGTTGCGTAGCAAGATCTATGAACTCTGTCTGTATGTTCGTAAAAAAAATACGTTCAGAGTTGTTTTCCAATATAAAATGATTACTCAGTATAAACTAGAACGCGCCATAAACATAGGGAATCAAATAAGTGCTTCCTGTGAAACTGCAGCAGCGTTTAAAAGCCCTGCTGAAGCAAACCTTTCACTTCGCTCTTAAAATTTTAAAATGATTATTGTCAGGCTAAAAAGAGTAAATTAATCCTATGTCCAACGTTGAATACCGAATCTTGACGAAATAGGCGTTTGTGAAGATAACAACCAAAACCATTTGTTGACTTTTTTGTGTTCAGGCTGTATTTTGGTGAAATGACTCTTTTTTTATTCGTCTGAAAGTCCATACAGAATAAGTTGAGTTGAAAAAACCCTTCAAAAACATTGGTAAGACGCTAATTGAGGACATATCAACAGAAACAACGGAAAAACGGCCAACCAACTTCCAGAACAGGCCACATTGAGCGCAAAACACATTAACGACTCAAAATTTGAGCTGGCCAAGTAGTTGTAGCTTTGATAGCAACTTAATGAAAATAGAATGACAAAGTTAAAGCACGCACCTGTTTCGCTCTCAACTAGTGCTGGAGCATAAACAGCCAACACAAGGATTAGCCGAAGGAAAAAAGGCACCAAGTTCATCTCGGAAGTCCCCTGTTTGAGAAACAAAAAAAATCAGAACAAAGTAGCCACCCTCAGCTTTTCCCCTTCATTTCAAATGAAAGAATAACATCGATTCTGCTAGACCCTACTTATGAAATGATATCTATTTTTTTAAACGTGTTGTTTATCTATCTGTTTTTCAGCCCTTTTAAGGAATTTAAAACTTGAAGCGGCATACCGTTTTTTTGCGAGCTCTTTCGTGGAAGCTGAGTTCACAAGAACTTTATTCAATGACCAGCAAATTGATTTTTGGATGATAAGAAAATATTGTCCTTCACCTTCAGAGCTGTCCGCAAGACTGAAATAATTTGCTTTCATTTATCGATCAATTCGAACCATCTGTTGCACTGGGGAACAAAGAACTCATGATAAGAAACTTCAGTTCTTCCCAATATTTTGGAAAAGCTTTGAAAATACAGGGAAAGGAAAGTTTCTAGGAGCAGAAAGAGAAACCGTATTTTTTGCCATCAGCTTTAGCAAGACTTGAAACTACTGCTAATAGAACTGTCAAAACTACATCAAAACTCTGTGTCATCAGCCACTTGTTTAAATGAATCAAAGGCAAATATTTGGTTATCAGCAGATTAAAATTCATGAATATTTATTGGAAATAATTAACTTTCCGTACTTATTGACAACAGGATGATCTCAAATCAATACAGCGACATTGCCACAGTTCTTTGCGATTCAATTACGGTTATGAAACCATTAAAACTGAATTCTTTTCTTAACCACAGAAATGGGAAGATTTACTAAGTTGAAATTTGTTTGATAGCTAGAAATGGAACTGAATTTCAAATATAATCCTAAAATTCCGCAAAACGCACGGAAGCAAATACATTAAGTAACCATTTTTGGAAAGGGTTGCAAAATTGTTTTCAAAGATACTTCTGTTATTCAAATAGCTGGTTTGCTTCGTTTTTTTTAACTGTAACTCGATCTTTTGCTAAATCATTTTAACATTATTATAATCGTGTTCTTCTTTTGACATGTCAAATCAAACTATAACGACAGGGAAATAAGAGAACAAAAATGATAACTAAATATATTAAATTGAGGAAATTATCTAATAGAGAAAAAGTAAAGCGATGTTATTTAACGTCTCCTGTTGCGAAACCCTCGTTTTATATAGTTCCATAGTGCAAGATAAATTCGCCTTTGTGAAAACATTTGACAACCGACAACCATATTTCACAAACAGGGTTAGAGTTTTGCCAAACTATAGTGTTTAGTACCTTAAAAGAATTCACAACAACTTGATATCTGTTTTTTGTTCTGAGATAACATTTTCATCTTACATTCTGCACTTTTCCGTAAACGGACTTGCAGTCATGGAGTCCCGTTAAGTATGCAAACAACTCTCTAGAAAACCGACATAGATTTGCGGTTAATGATAAATTTTCCTTTGCACGCTTTGGCATTTTGAGCAGATGTTGAGGGGCGGTGTACCTCTTGTTTGTCTCCTGTTTTATACAAATTAAGCTTGTTTTTTTCTAACGAAATAAAGTTGTTGTTTGCTGTTTTGCCTTTCCCGTGTTTGTTTCACAGATATGAAAGTGTAAAACTAGCAAAACTCTTCAATTACTCTTCAACTGCAAAAGGTCAAGGTGTGGTAGTTCGATTGTAAATGCGTCCGTTAGTTTGTCTTCACATAAACTGTATTCTACAAGACACAGGTCTTTTTAGTTGAAGTTCATCGTTTTCACCTAATCAGAACCAGATTTTTATTCGGCAAATTAGCAGTTGGATATATAAATTCGGGCATGTAAATGTAGAATAGAAGTCAGTACGAGAACTAATTCCATTTTTATAACCGAAATATTTCGGCCATCATCCGACAGCGATCTTCAGAAAATGCTAGCTATATACGTTTTTAGCTAGCATTTTTTGAAGATGGCTGTCAGATGACACCCGAAATATTTTGGTCATAAAAATGGAATAGCTTCACGTGCTGACTTTTATTATTACAACTTGGCAGACTCAATTAAAAACATCCACGCTTATATGACGTTTCATAGTGGCTTAGTTTCAAACTTTGTTATTAACCGCGAACGTATTTCTAAATGTGAATTCGTGTCACGACGATGCATGCAAGTTGTCTTTCTTCGCATTTGTAATTCTTGTTGCATGTGCGTAGTTATTGTAAAACTTCAAATTCAATTCAAAGATTTTAGAATGAGCTCAAACTTAGCTCTTTCTCAATTCAATTTAAAACTTAGTTTTTGTTATATTTTTTTCAAGACTAGCAAGAAAGCAAAAAGATTCTGTACTGATTATTGATATAGTTTCACGTCTTAGCACGATCAACAACTGACTTTCGCTTAGAATGGGAAGGTTAACCGCCATTTGTGTATTTCTTGGTCCTTCCCGGACTATTTTGTCTCAAGGTAAAATAATTTTTGATGGTAAAAATAAACAAGTGAAAAACAAAGAATGGCTTAGCAACTTGCGCATTATTTATGAGCTGTTTTATCTAGAGGTGAAACATAAACACAAAAATACTTAAAATTGTGGACAGATATCATGTACTCTCATTTATGCGTTGCTCATGAATACCTTGACAACTCCGAACATGGATTTCCCCCTCAAAGTAACCCAGCTTGTGTCACGCTTTCCTTGCATTCTATTCACTACTACAAGTTATTCATGTTTTATTTCCTGTGAAGCAAACAACACGAAACAGAACAATTGGCAATTAAACAAACTTGGAACGAAACAAAAACAAACACAAAACGAAACAGCTTCCTGCCAGGAAGGATCCGTAATCCTACTGAAACAGTTCATCTTTGCTAGCTATAGTTTCACTAAAAATTTAACGTTTCAAAATTTGAACGATTGCCATTTTGGAAAATACATTGTTTGCCGGAAACATTTTGCTTTCTAAGTTCACAAGTAAACTCCTTTGAAAATAACACCTATCGGTCGGTTTAAAGTATCGCACCTCCTTTTATTTAAGCAATAAAACGCAGCCGTCCGCGGCGAGTGACTTTCAAGTTTTTTATCTATTCGACCAACATTTCCCCCGAGTGCAATGAAAAATTACACGGCACAGAAAATGCGTTTTATTGCTTTTATGAAATAACAAAACAAACAAATATGAGAAAGCAAAGAGAAGCGCAACGTTATATCTCCTTACACGTACGCTACACGTCATCTACAATCTAGCGAGCACACAGAGTTCAATTTGAACTCTCGCGAAACGACGAAAAATACTCAATTTTATCAGAAAGTTTGCCGTTGGAAAAGGCTAACAGTCACCCCAGTTAATATGTTGTAATACTATAATAGAGCTTTCCTGCAGTGTAAAATTCTTGACGAAGGCAATGCTTTCTTACAAGCTTTTAAGAGCTGCTGACTGAGAAAATCAAATTCTCGTGGACAAACGTCAAATTTCAGATTTCTTTATATTTTGCCTGGAGAACCCCTTTGGTGAACTCATTTTAGAAATCACACTTAAACTTGCAACTGAGCTTTCGTTTTCGAGAAATTTAGAAAAACCTAAATTAGCGCTCGCGGGACCTCGGGCCTGGTAATTTCAATGAAAATTCATGCAGTCAACTTTGATTCTCGCGTACACGCAACTGCTATATTGCATGTAGCTGGCATTTCTCACAAACTTAAGTAGTTCCTTTCACAACAAGATTATGTAAAAATTTTAAAACTAAAATCATTTAGCCATAATATTTTTTCTGTTTAATTTTGCTTACTTGCAGCGGTAGTACAACACTCTGAAAATGCCAAACTTTACAGGTAAAAAAAGGCAACTGCGATGTCGAGCTTCGTCAAAAATTTTACACTGCAGGAAAGCTCTATAAACGTATTACAACATATTAAAAATCCAGCTTGAGTAATTTATAAACCGTCCGCCGCGAGTTTCGAAAGTCGAGACTATTTTTGACATTACATCACGCACTCCCTACAAACTCATTGTTGCAGATCGGCGGCGATGTCAGTTGCAAATTCAAACACTTTTCGGTTTTCTAGGAGCATCTTAGCAGCTTAGACTGAGAAATTAACAAGCACAAGAGAAGATGATATTCTTGAGTTTTCATGCTGAATCTACAATTAGCTATTTGCTTTAGAACTCAAAGTGAAACGTCCTAATGACAACAATTGAAGGTAACATTAATAAGCGGCGCCTTCATACTATACTTGAAGTAACCTGATTGAAATATATTTTTTTTTAAAAAAAAACAATCTATTTAGAAAGCAGTATTGAAAAACAAAGGTTATCAACAGTTCATGCACTATACTTTTGATTATTTTGAACACAACATGACATCATTTGTGTACTACGTCTAGTTAGCGAATATATTTATGAATGATTACGAAGTAAACAATCGTACTTTTAGAGACAGTTTCTGCCTGAGCTCCAAGACTCTAACACACAAAAAATGAACTTCTCCTTGGCTTTTCCTCAGTGTACTTTGCTTAACAATTTATCTGTCGCTTTTTCGTTATTTCAGAGTAAAAGGAAAAAGTAATCAAAACAGAATAACGGAGAAGAGCAAGATTAATTTTAAATGTTTGCATAAAATGTATAACCCTGTAGGCCGTACAATGTGCAAACGGTCAACAAATCGTCGCTCACTTGTAAAAAATGCGGAGGAAGCCAGTATTCTTCTATGGCAGACTGCACTCCCTTTGTAGAATGCCAGCAAGATGTTGTCCAACAATTTAATATTTAAAAGATTTCGGAGACTAAATACGACAACGAGAAAATTGTTTGAGTTTGCAACTGACATCGACGCGACGATATTAAAGTTTGTTCGGGAGTGCGTGACATGTGTTCAGTTTTGAAGTAAAAATAACCAAAATTAGTCTCGACTTTCGAAACTCGCAACGGGCGGTTTATGAGTTACCCCAGCTGAATTTTTAATATGTTGTAACACAGTAACAAAGCTTTCTTGTAGTGTAAAATTTGTGGCAAAACTTGACACTGCAGTTGCTTTTTTTGAACTGTAAAGTTTGGCTATTTTCGGAGTGTTGCACTAATGTCAAAGATAGTCTCGACTTTCGAAACTCACAGCAGGTGGTGTATAAAATTACTCAAGCTGGATTTTTAATATGTTGTAATACTATAATAGAGCTTTCCTGCAGTGTAAAATTTTTGACGAAGCTCGACATCGCAGTTGCCTTTTTTGACCTGTAAAGTTTGCTATTTTCAAAGTGTTGTTCTACCGCTGCAAGTAAGCAAAATTAAACAAAAAAAATATCATGGTCAGATAGTTTGAGTTTTAAGATTTTTACATAATCTTGTTGTAAAAGGAACTGTTTAATTTTGTGAGAAATGTCAGCTCCATGCAATATAGCAGTTGCGTGTACGCGAGAATCAAAGTTGACTTATTTTTCATTGAAATCACCAGGCCCCGAGGGCCCCCGAGCGCTAATTTAGGTTTTTCTAAATTTCTCGAAAACGAAAGCTCAGTTGCAAGTGTGAGTACTAGTGTGATTTCTAAAATGAGTTCACCAAAGGGGTTCTTCAGGCAAAATATAAAGAAATCTGAAGTTTGACGTTTGTCCACGAGTACTTGATTTTCTTAGTCAGCAACTCTTAAGTTAGGAATGGAAAAAACTACAAGTGAAATCGTCACTTGAGACAACTTTGAAATGACCTCGGGTGTTCGGGTTTGAAGAAAGCTAATTCTTTTTGACGTTTTGGATAGTACATCCTAAGAACATGCCGTCAAGCTTTACACAATCTATAACAATAGAACTGATCTGGATTGGGACAGTGTCACGGCTGCTTGATTAGTGAATCTGGTTGGAGAGACTGTTCAAATTAGAGCCATTGAATTAAATCAAGCTTGTACACACACGGCCGACTAAAAATGGTAATAGATGTTTTTTAACAGTTCTTTTGTCGAAATTTCTGAGAGACTTTTTAATTCCTCGTTCTTTTCTCCCCTATTCATATTAAAAGTAGAAAGAAGTTGAATAGATATATAAGCTTAACAAATTTAAGATTTAGTTCGGTACCTTGTAGCTTGAATTGCATTGTTTTTCGAATTTTGCGTCTAAAAGTTGGTTTTCGACTAATAAATGTTACTCTTCAAACATTCTTTGCTTTTGATGTGTCTAAATAATTTTAGAACGTGATAATTGGGAGAGTTTTATTACTCTCAACAAAAGAAACCATTTCGTCGAGTACTTCGTGTTTTTTGTCAGGAATTCCGTTGAGCTAGCTCTGATTTGTCGGCTGAAGTGAAGCAAACCGCATCTTTTTGTTTTTGGTTTCCAAGTTAATACCTAAATAGGCTCATTTTTATTCGGTATCAGATTTGAATTATAATTTTGTATGTTGTCATTAGCTAAAATGTTTTCTACGATAAAAAAAACTGGTTATTTGCAAGCAATAAAAATGGTGGCGGATTTTGATTCAGTGTTTTGTGAGACTTTCAAAAGCGTTCCGTGTGCTCTCTTACAGAGTTCGGCTTTTTGCGCTCTCGACCAATCAGCGCGCGAGATTCACAGGGGTTATCTTATATATAGTGAATTTTAAATGCTTGAACAATATATAGCTCCTCAAAACCTGTCCTCGATATTTCATAAACAATCTTCTGTACACAAGTGTATAATACCCGTAACTGTCAGAAACTTCAAACACTAAGTTACAGAACTGCTATTGCCTAGAACTCATTCAAATATCGGCCAGTGTCTCTTTGGAAATCTTTACCAAAACCACTTACACAGTCAAAATCGATACACAGTCTCAAATCTCTCTCTTAACTGATAGTTAATATAGCAGTTTAGTTTTATTATAAGCTTATATCTATTTGTAAATATATCTTAACGATACCATAAATTTTTATTATATAGATGGAAGAAATAATGTGAATTAGGCCTGAAAAC